>WSTW01000053.1:15488-31758 GCA_019632305.1 Tulasnella sp. 403
TACTTGAAAACCGGGAACGATCTGCGCGTACTGGGCCACCTTCGATTCAAGGCCGATCTTGCCCCAATCGTACGACTGCGCTCCTGCGGCAAGCTGAAAGACAGACATGGTTGCAGATGGGTTGCGTGTTGCTGGCAAACAAACGTCTATCTGCTGGCATCCCTGTGCAAACATCATCACACACCGCGCACGTTCCAATTGCCAACTCACATTCCGAGGATTACAACCAAATCCATGATCTATGTACAATACTCTCTAATGTAGATTATAGATGTCCCATTGTGCTATGTTAGATCGTAACGATTTCGTGTGGGTATCTTGGTCTCGACCGTTCAATGTCCTCTGCAGTGAATCCAAGTGAGCGCGCTGCACCGAAAAGGAAACCCAAACAACTTTCTTACCTACAAATGACGAATAGCACCATTCTACGGCTTCGGCAGCTATGACAATATCAGCCACGTCGTTTCCAAGCAAAAATTCTACCTCACCATAGTAGAAGTCGCAATGCTCAGCCTCGTCTATTCGTGTCACCCGGTTGACTCTGACATGCCTCTCCGTTTTCAGGCGATCTAACAACGCTGGGACGTCGACGAGGTAATCACAGCCACCATAGTAGATAGAAACAGGTGGAAAGCGGTCATCGAACCACTGAGGCACTGACGCATCCAATGCGCAGCCACGAGACGCAAACCCGTCTAGGCCACAGAACGGCGTCAATAACGGACCCACGATCATCGCACAACTCACCTTTCCCGCACCACCAAAAGACGCTTGCAGAGCTAGGGGACAAGTCGATGAATAATGTGGGGTAGAAAACGCGGCGTGAGCATACACTAACCTAACTGGGGTAGGTGTGAACTGGAACTGCTTAGTCTTTCTCCGGAGCAACCAATTCTTGTCCGTCCACTGAAAGAGGTACGCAAACATGGCGTATCCGATGATACTGAATAATGTGGACGGGACGTGGTCATATGAATAGCGCATCAAGGGGATGAAGTCCAGGACGCCTTTTAAACGCCATTTAGCCCTTACAAACCTCCGCCAAAACGACGACGGGCCGCCACACTCACCAAAGAAGCGCTTCCAGGAATGCCAGTCTAGGTTCCCCAAGGTCGTGAAAAGCCATGTGGAAGTTAGGGGTCCCGCGTACACCGCAGGTGCCAGAGCAATAAACACGGCGAGTTTCTCCCCAATGTCCGGCCTCATCCCCTGAGACAATGCGATGAAGGCAGCCCCAGCACCTTGCGAATGCGCCACAAGTCCGATCTATATCAGCACAGAGAGACCAGTTAGAGAAAAGATGGCATCGATACCCAGACATGATGTTGCTGTTACAGATGCGACTTGCCTTTTCATAACCAGTAGCATGACACACGTACTCGATCATGGCCGGTAGATCATGGATCGCCAACTCGCGTATCGTCCAATCTAAGCCGAGAAAGCGGTGGCCGGTCAACGATAACGCAAACGCAGAGCCACAGCAACGCGCTCACCCCAGAATCGCGGATCGCCACGACTGTATTCGCGATGTCCCATATCGAAAACGCCTCTGTTGTTCCCCAGAAAAACTTGGTATCTGCACCGTGGCAAGGATCAAGTTCATGTATCAGCGAATTAGACAAGTCTACGGGTGGCGCTGGTGCAATAAAGCAACGCACCCTTGGTCGGCAAGCCAAAACGCCAGGGAACGTTCTTCGGAGGTTATAAAACAGCCACTACACTGAAAGAGACCTAATAAGGAAAAGCGAAGGGGTGAAACGACGTAAGCATTCATCAACCCTCAACCCCTCTGATGGCGGTATGACGGCGACAGCCCTCACCATGCATTACGAGGATCGGGAAAGGTCCTAAACGAATATCCATACATCACTAGTTTGAGGCGAACAAAGTAATCGAAGGAGAGTAAACTCACCTCGTCGTCCTTCCATCTTCTTCTCCCTTGGGTTCACAACCCGATGCATCTTCAAGAAATACCCATCTTCGGTCTCAGCAACCCCCTCTCGCATCTCCATCCCCACTCGCTTAGCATAATACCCCAAATCCCGCTTGAGTTCCTCTTCTCCCCAGATATCGCAACACGCCCCACCGTCCCAGTCGTATATCTTGGGGCACCGTCTCGGACCGACCAGCCTCCTCTTCACAGTAGTCCAAACTTGAACGAGGCACGCGTAGAGCACGACGGCTACGAGGCACACCGTGCTAACGATAAACGAAAAGCACTGCGAGAGGGTGAGGCGCAGATCGGAAAGCAATGACGGTCGGAAGGTCGTTCGGCGATGCAGCGGGTCTAGAAAAGCCCTCTTCAGCGGTGCGTTCCCCACAGCTGTTCCGTTGAGGGTCATTCCAAAGGGAGCTTGCGGCGAACGTTGACAAGTATCCAAGACGGAAGCCGAACACTCCTAAGAGAATGTGGCGCCACAGTGTTAGTCCCCGTCGAGCTATACCAGGGATGGCGAGAGAATTCTCCCGAGAACGCACCTGGCGTCGTCGACAGTTGCAATATTAAAGATGAGCTATCGACCGCGGTCGTGGCAAGTTGATCAAGTGGCGCCAGAAACGCACATGAATGTATAACCAACCACAATCCTAATCTAGACCGGAAAGGTCACGTGTTGTCCCGGCAATAAAACATCAAGTAACATTTTCAACAATTGCAAACTGGGTATTCGTTGTTGAAGGGATTTCTATGACATGCAGCGAAGCAATTGGGTAAACTACTGAAACTAGCTAGAAAACGACATTGCGACTCGCACAACGCGGAAGAAGGAATTTGGTATCGAGCGAGATGTAGGGGATAAGGTCCATGAGAGAGGCAATGCGAGTGAGACAGGTCGTTAATTGGACACAGACAGAAACCAGCAACGCGAAAACAGGAAAAACAGAGTCGTCAAGCGCAGGGGGAGGAGCAAAACAAGCGAGGTGTCTGGCCGACACAATAACAGCGCACTACGATGAGTTAATACAAAGAAATAGCCAGCGATATTTGTGAGGCCCGAGGCATAGTGATGCAGTAGAGGTGAGAGAGAGATCAGAGATCAAGGCATATTCATACATGAACGAAAAATCAGAAATGGGATAGACTTAACCAAGATGATCATTCAGCCCGGGGGGGAATCATGGAGCACCCAAAACCCGAAAGAGTTCGCGTCACAGACCTAGCTATGCGACGAGGACACCGTCCTCCTCTAGCTTCACCCAACTAGGTTTCAGGTTTGACTCCTTTTCTCTCACCGCGGACGGAGAGTTTGAACTACCACCGCTACCAGGGGTGGGAGCAAGGGGCGGGGGTCGAGTAGAAGGCTTGCGTGCAGCGTGTTGATCGTGATCAGACTCGCCGGGTGCGTCGGCGTCGGCATCTTCCTCCTCCCCAACCGCATCTTCCAAGTCGCCATCGCCATCCGCATCATCCTCGCCATCCTTTTCTTTCACCGTGGTGCCAGGAGGGGAAAGAAGCTCTTCAGCGATCCTTTCTCCCTCAGAGGGCACCGTCTCACCGGAATTCTTGCGAGACACCGTCCGAACACTGTGCGTCGTCGGGTCACCCTCGTTCGAATTCGGCTGGGACGTCGACTTTGCGCTGCGTGCCTCGTCTTCTTGTTGCGGCGGAGGGGATGCGGACGACTCGGAGTACGACGGTGCCCTCCGCTTTTCCTTTGGCGGTTTGGCAGGAGGTACTTGGGGTGGCTTGGATGCAGAGGTTGGTGAAGTGGCGACAACGGACGCACTCCTTGGACCCTGACGAGCGTCCCAATCTCTATTCGGATTACGGGTCCAGGTGGTGGAGGATGCGGATAAAGGGGTTTGAAATTGGAACTCGCGTTGGGGAGCTTGCTGTGCGCTTTCTCCGGGGCCATATTGCTGGCCATCCCTTGGCAACTGTCCATGGGTCGGTGAGTAATACTGCCCTGGAGAAACTTGCTGCAGCGCAGGCTGATTGGAAGCGAGAGGGACAAGTGGGAGATGCTGAGCCATAGTCGCAGCATCTTGCGTGCCCCTCCGTTCCACCCGCTTCATCTTTTTACGACATCTAGATACGAATTCCCAAGTAAGACAGTCGCCCCCATGTGCCCTCTAGCGAAATGAAGGCCGGTGCAAACTTACCGATCACAAACGGTCCCAGGGCCGGCGGGCCCAGGTCCCCACTTTTCTACACACTTGCCCTCCTTGTATCGACCAGGTTGGCCGCACTGCCGACATGTCCTTTGTCCCTGTGCGTTCAGCGTCGGCTTCACCGCCGGTCCAGGGCCAGTATGCCTCGGCTGAGCGTGGGGATAGAGGATGGATGTCGACGATGCGCTAGGAGTGATCGGTGTACCTACTCATAACGTAGTCAATACGAGAAACGTTTGTTGGAGAATAATGAACTTACCGGAATGGCGTCTCACATGTCCCGGAGCCGTGGCAGGTTGAGAGAAAGAGGCTCGCCCAAACTCGTCGCGTGGCGAAACAACGCCTGCGATGGTGCCTCGACGGGTCTGAGTGAGCTGGCCGTGAATGAGTGAAAACGTTGCCGACATGCCGCCAACAGCACCAGAAGGGGGAGGGTATGTCTGGGAGTGATGCGGGTTGTGGGAAGGAGGAAGGTATGGCGAAGTCTGCTGAGGCTGTTGCGGCGGGGATTGTCCAGATCCAGACGTATTGTACATGTAATGCCTGAACTTGTCTCCAGCACGTTCTTTGACCTTTATGAGGCCATTTGCGCCTGTGACCTGGGTGTGCTGTGGTCCTGGAAGATCGACAAGGCCTTGACGCTCCCGGTCTCGCTCGCGCCAGCGTTCGCGTTCCGAATCAGCAGGTCCGCCTGTACTCCTTCGCGACATGGGACTGAGCTCGCGGTCGTCTCCGAGCTCGTCACGTTCTTCATCGTCCCGAGCGCGATCCCGATCGATTTCGTCATACGGAGGGACATCGATGGCCGTGGTGAGAAGAAACTACAAGGCACAGCATGACGTACCCGTCAGCAAAACGTCCGGCAAATCCTGACCGGAGGTACCGGGGCGGCGGACGCATGGCAGTTGCGTCGGCATACACAGCCACCCCGCCCCCGATTACCATATCGAGACATGACAGTGGCATAAAACGAACCTCGTCAACCGAATTTTTATCGTCATCATCTCCCCCTTCCCTCTTGTCCTCCGTGCGAAGTCGTCTGCCAGTCGTTGAGGATGTTCTCGGACGAATGCGGGCCTGGGCCTGATTTTCCAACCTCGGATCATTGCCATCTCCCTCCCTGTCGAGGTCCATAGAATCGGGCTCCAAAGCCGCATCTTTGGAAGCGGCTCCGCGGCGGTCTGCGTCTCGCATTCGCTGGGACAACTGACGTTCCTTGTCCTTCTCGCGCCGCTTTTGCGCCTCTTCATCAGTTCCCGGGCTGGTAGGGTCGAAAACGATAGAGCTTTGAGAAGCAAACTGCCGATCCTGGCCATGCGAATGGTGGTATCTTGATTGCTTTGCGACCCCTGACGGATTGGCAGGCTCGATTGGGGGAGGTGAATCGACTCGGGGCCCAGTGGTAATAACACTGGCGTCTCCCAACGAGTTCATGCGCTCGTCTCCTCGGCCATGGTGGGAATAGACAGTGGAGGATATTGAATCTCTTGTGCCGACGAGGTGGCCGGACATGCCTGCAGATCTGCCGCTAATTACAGTGGCGGCACTGGTCGGAGTAATGGCACTTTGAATGGTCGAACCGGATTCACGCCGAGGGGCATATCGACCCTCGCTAATATGGAGGTGATGAGGAATTGCGTGTGGATGGTGAGCGGCGGGGTCAGAAGACCTGTTTCGGGAGGACGGGTCGTTGGGATTTGGTAACTATACAGGTAACAGGTGAGGCATTGGGATCAGGATGAAGGAAGGAGGCATACCGAAGCAGACGGCGGATACGAGTAGGAGGAAGACTGTGCGTGCGGAGGCGGAGTCGGTCCCCCGGTGTGGGCATTAGGCGGCACGTGTGGGGGATACTGCGGCTGGTTGTGCGGGAACGTGAACTGGGGGTGCGGCAGAGGAACGAGGCGACGTGAGAGTAGGTCGGGCGACGCGCGGAGGGAACCAAACCAGGAGTCAGCCCACCGAAAAATTGGGAAAAAGAAAGATGGGGAGTCGAAATCAGGGCCAGTAAGTGACCTTTCCGGGTCAAGGCAAGGTGGCAGCGAAGCGCCGAAAACAATGGGATGCGATGCGCGTCGGATGGGAGAACATGAGGCTCAGAGGAAAGCGATACTCACCGAGTCGCTGAAATGGGTACGGTCGCGTCTGCCCGGCCCAGAAGAATCCGTTCGCATACGCTTGGTACGACGTTCGGGTTCGGAGAGCTGTTCGATGACTTCGGTTTCGTCGGGAAGCAACCGGTGCGGTCGTGAATCGTCGGGAGGAGCAGAGTTTGGTGGATTTGCATCGTCCTCGGAGGCACGTCGCGGGGAAGAGTCGCGGGGACGAACGCGTCCGGCGACGACGCCACTGGGTATCGGGGGGAGGTTGGACGGGACGCCGGCTTGGGATGTGGGCCGGCCGCCCGGTGCACCTGGGGGTATTTGCAATGACGGATGCTGATGGTACAAAGCGCCAGTGGAACGGGACGATTTACGAGTTAATGTTGGCAATTGGAAGGGGGGGATTTCGCGGAGGGGGAGGGGAGAGAGGTCGCCAGAAGAGTCGGTCGTACTGACATAAGCGTTGAGGGCGCGACCAAAGGCGGTTCTGGCATCGGTCATGCGAATCTCGAGAGAAGCGAGCCAGCGATCATACGAGGACCAGGCGTCAGCGATGGTCTTGAGACGGAGCTGGAGATCGCCTATTGTGCGCTCCTGGGACTCGGTGATTGACTGAAGGTTGGTGATTGCGCTGCGGTGTTGCTGAGAATCGTTGGCCGCTGGAGAGCCTGAGGCTGCAAGGATGTTCTCTGCTCGCTGAGCCCTGCGGTTTGCGGCATCGCGTTCTGAACGAGCAGAGTCGAGATCTGCGAGAGCTTCGGTGAGGAGAGATGCGAGCTTGACGTTAGACTGATTGGCGGGAGTTGTGACTGGCGGGGAGGCGGACATTTTGATGCCAACTGGCGACGCGGAGGTCGCTGGAGGGGGAGGGAGATGGAGGAAGGGAAGGAAGGGGATTTGGCCTAAATTCAGTTGATGGAAAGCGGCTTTTGGAGCGGCTTTTTGGTTGATTCTGGCAGGCGGGTGTCGTTGGAGGCGGTGAGCTGCCCGCCGTCCTCACCGCAGTTCCCAACACAGTTTAGTTCCCTTCCACGCTCCCATCCCTGGAACCACCGTCGACGACGTCCCCGACGTCTTCCACCACCGCAACCGAGCCATCACGAAACATATTCCAACCCAACTTGCCGAACCTCGCCCCTTTGGGCAACATCTCCCCAGCGCGCAGGCTCTCTCACACACCAAGGCCTCCCGCCAACTCTCCCCCTCCTCCTGCACCTTGCATCGTGGCCCGCTCACTCTTCGCACGATTGCGGCTTTCATTCGAGGCGCCTATCTATCGCGCTCGCTGTCGTTGTGGTTATCTTCAAACTCCTTCGACCCTCTCTGTAGCGGTCACAGCGTACTTGCCTCGACGTACTGGACCCCCAAATGAAATCGATCCTCTCTACACTTTCCAGATCCTGTCCTTTGTCCTCCCAATAGTCACCTTTCAACCCCCCCTTCAATTCCTTCCACGAAGCCCCCTCCGACGTCACTAAAAGGCATGTCCTCATATGTCCTTTCTGTGGCGAGCTGTCCGTCCAATACAGCCTCCCAGCCCGGCAATTATCCTTGCCCTCCGGCAGAACATCTCCTCCCTCTCGACATCTCAAGGCCTTATTCAAACGGTAAAGAAGCCTCTCCCTCCTCATTGCCAGTACTAGGAAATCCCTGCCCGATTTACAGGTTTTCCGTCGCATGTCACAAATGAGGTCTTCCAACACCCTACTACCCAATCGCAAAGGCAAAATATCTGCCTCCATCTCCGTCCTGTGCTCAAGGCCCAACTACACACACCGCTGCCGGTCTGATCCCCATTCGCCAAACCGCCTTCTTCGACGGCCCTTTCTCCACGCGCCCCCGTCCTTCCTCGCTTTAATCCCCATCTCGGCGGATTATCTAGATCTCCCACCGCAATTCCCACTTTTTCCTCACTCTTGCTCCTCTCTGACAGTGCTCTCAAACGTGATTATCGAGCCACGTACTGAGTTGATCGGGCAATCAACTTGTCCCTCCCTCGGGTCCCCCATCCCCGGCATTTTATGCCATTATTTGGCACCCACCACGCTCCGTGCTCTAGATTTAGCCTTGCTTCTTGCATGCGTTGCTCATCTATCCACATCCCTGTCAAAACAAAAAATGCTGGCAATCTTGGTCTCCAAGGTGCCCAATCTCACTCTAATCAAATGTGCCACCGACCCTTTTCACGCATGCCCACCGAATCCTGCGTCACCTTATCAGATGCCTTGGGCCTTGCTTCACCCGCACCATCGTCCATACTCGGTTTCCGTTGCGATGCGGGTATCCTCTCCTCCAGAGAATTATCAAGCGCCCACCAGACGCCTGCCATGCGACAGGAGCGTTCTACTGTTTGTTGCCCCTTCCTGCTCTTCAACTGAATACAGTCACTACCACACGCCAGAGCACGACAGCAAGCCTTGCGGTCTATCGTCTGCAACGCACCGTACAGTGGTTCTTTGCCAGACATGGTCGCTAGCTGCCTCCGTGCGGTGAAGCAAAGGCAAAAGGTCAGTTGATCGCTTAGACTTCTTGCCAGCGTCGCTCACCCGTACGCTCGCCCCAGGAATCCCTCTGCTTGTCCGCCGTGGACGGTTTGCATCGTTCCCTTTAGAATTAGCCTCGCCTTTCAGGCGCTGCTCGTCCTCCCTACGCTTTGTACAGAGGCCCGACTAACCTTCGCCCCGCTCCACATTTCGTACGTACCCATCCGGGCCCGTCCCTTGATTACGGTACTGACAACCGAGGACACGCCCTCGATCTCAAAGCATCGTTGTTGCGGCCCTGCCTATCGTCCTTGCACGAGTTTACCTTACAAGTCGGCTTGGGTTTGCTGTTGGTGAACGCGTCCGCAATTGTGGTCAATCGCGGACGTCGTGGTCGCGCAGAAACACGAGGTGGTAATTACCGTGGAATATGCAAAACTTGTCAACGTTGCAGGCAGAAGCCCTGATTCCCAGCCCGCTTCCGAGGTCGAGGGAAATTGGAGTGAACTGTTTATGCGCACCCCGTTCACACCGCCTTCACAGTATATGCCCTTTTTGGCAAGTACACTCTTGTCAAAGTCGGCGGAACGCGAGGAGAACAAGCATTCGGCATGAGACTACCTAAGCAGCTTATCGAACAGGGCGTCTCAGACAGAATTACAGCATTTCTCAGCGCCCCCATCATGAGCCAGGCATTCCCCGACGGCACAAGCTCTGTATCTTCGCTTGCGTGCACACACCTCGCTGGATTCTCTGCCAGAAACCTTGTGGGTGAGTTGTTGGCGAGGGCTGGCTTCCTCGCACTGACCTGCTCGCTTTTCGGAAACCACAGGATCTCGCCTGGCTTCTTCCTCGTGAATGACGACCGAGACGACAATTGGGCCGCATTGAAAACACATCTACGTCGACCTCTGGAGGCTGAACTTTGGTCGAGAAACGGTGCTGGTGTGGTGAGTGGTAAGCTGCTCCCGCTGCGATGCTTTTCTCCTCGTTCGCCCGCGGACTCCTGATGCAATCGAGCGGTGTAATTACAGGCCGCTAAACGAAGAGAACACATGCCGTGTTTTTGTCCCGTTCGAGGGGCTCCGCGTTTCCGACGTACCCTCAGTCAACCCATGTCTGCAGCGTCGTGTCCCGCGACGCCTGAGGTCCCTTAATGTGTTTCTTTTCGGTATACGTTGACTCGTGCAGCATGCATCATCGTTTGTCTATTTGCCCTGGGCCAATGAGAGGGTGAGGCGAGGTGTGGAACTGTCATAGGACGTCGATCTTCCTGGTGCTACCAATGCTGATGATTGCTTCCGCGCCTAGGTTTTTTCATATGCGATTCAAGTAAGTTACCCTCTCTGTTTGATCGATTTAATCGAGGCTTTTTTGACCTATACGCTGCTCAGATGAACGCTTCGTGAGTTGACATTTGTCTTGGGTGGCTGCCGGTACACCTTTGACGGGATGCTCTAGGCGCGTCCTCTTCTATTCCATGTGGGCTGTATCCCACCAGCGAAACGTGCAGTCTGCCAGTTTCTGACTGGATTTGGGAAGTGGCTAGATGTTGGGTCGAGGCACGTTGTTCCCCACCCTAGGTATCCGTTCACGGTCGCCGGCCTCGACCTATTGATCGCAATCTACAACTTTACTAGTGCGACCCAAGCTTCTTCTTCCGCTCCCCGCCCTGCGGTTTGGGGTCTAGTTGTCCCGAAAGTCTCCCTTTGCCGCAATTCATGGATAGGTGCTGATACTATCGCACAGCATCTTGCTATACGCTTTCGAGATAGGCACAGCGGGGTGCTCACATACCACCCTTCTCCTTGTCTCGCCACAAGCTGGGTGACGTGATCCACGGGATCAGATCCCCTGCGCCTCAGTTTTCCTTTACCCCCACGGCGAGGCCTGTCTATACCCCGATTCTGAGACGAGAATGGCTCCATGAGAGACTGTGAACAAGTCGTTGGATTTGTTTCCTCACCTTAAACAGGAAAGACGAAACGCCTTGGCTGAGTTTCGAAGTTGTCACAGCGCCTTCTTGTCGCCGTACTTCTCTTCGGGCGAACGTTATAGGAGACTGCTCGGTCCAACCGGTAGTTTGTCTCTTCCGGATCCTTTGCACTCTCCTAAACGAGCTTGTTGCATGCTTTGTAGCCTCGTTCAACTCTCGTGCAACTCCAACCGTTTGTCTCCGTCAAGTCAACGCGATTGTAGCCTCGGCGGCTTCCACGCATACTCTCCGCCGTGTGCTGGAATTCGAGGGTTTCCTTGTTGACTGCTCCCGGGCAACGCCACAATGTGTCGATGCCGTCCTGAATACAAAGTATGGCCTAGCAATTAACATGGCCTTCACACAGGATAATACTGTCCATGACTTAGGGTAATTGAGTTACGGGACCAGCTCAAGAGTTTGTTAACGGGCCTTCCAATGGACTCTACCACCTTGGTTAGCCTTCGATCTCTATCTGCCGTCGTCCGCCTAAACCTCAACCACAGCTCTTGTTAACTTACACAAGGAGACAAACGAATGCGCCTTATCGTATGTGTGGGTCAAAAGCATGCAAGTCATCCTTCCGTGATCCTCAAGCTGGCGGTCGATCGAACTTCTCCAGTTGCCAACCCGGCGGGATTATCCTCTGATTCACCCTTCCTTCCCACTTGGGTCTATGCGGAATGTAACTGAACCCCCCTTTCTAGGGATAGAGTTGACGCTCGGAGACGTTGCGGGATTCTCTCTATCGAAGTCACCCGGACACTGCGCATTCTAGAACTCCACTTGCTCCATCCGGTTTCGGGGCTCAGCCCCTAGCCTTGCCTAGCACACGTGAATATTCGCGCAATTCCTCATGAAGGAGAGAGTCGAAACTCCATGGTGTGTATTCTTTTGCGATGAGACAATCTGGACTGTCAATTCGTGTCGGTAGCCGCCTTCCAGCGCTGGAACGTGCACACGTATAGCCGGTGGCAATGCTATTAACGTCTCTTCTCCGTTTTCATGACGACCTGCGGTTTCCGAGGCATATTCGTGAAAGATAGCCAAGTCCCGCGTATTATGCCGAGGGATCTTCGGTCAAGAGCCGCGGAAGAATTCGTCTGCCCTCCGTTGCCACTACCTATTGTCATGTTGTGGTTGCGGACGCCGGACATGGTGTGGAGGTAGAAGTATTGGTAACAAACCTTCGTTAGGAGTTCACGGTTGTCGAGATGGACTCGACCGATCGTGTGGAAATGATATCTACTTTGGAGAGGCTGTGGAAAGAACCTCGGGTACGTGTCTCAATGATCCAAGTGGGCGGAAGTTGAGTTATCGACTGATAGTACGTGGGGTTTGGGTTTTCTCTCCCCCTCCGGGTTCGACTCCACGGCAAGCGCCCGAGGGAGTGGAAAAGCGAGTTGAATCGGAAAAGCCACTGCCGGCTTGGTTTTCTGGGTGCGAAGCGCTTCCCGCTTCTTTTCGGCCGTCAGGTGGGACGTGGTGCGTTCGAGAACCACGACGATTTCTTGGGTTATTATCTTACGAACATGTGTTTTCTTCAGGGCCGCACGCTGATGACACAACTCTCGCTCTCTCTTTCCGCCCCGTCTTTTTCGGCCTTCGTTGTCGCAACGCTTGCGGGAAGTATTTACTTTACGTGAGGCCTTCACAAACAAGGAACGTTTTCTGTCTTTCACCCCTCCACGGCCTCTGTTGACGGATCGATCCGCTGTTGAATTTTCATTGTTCGCTGCAGCATTCTTTCGTGGTAGGCCCCACCCCGCCATCGCGAGGCAAAGGGGCGCGCTTTGCTTGTCCTCTTCGCTAACGCGCAGCCTTATTATATCAAAAGGTAACGTGTTTGCATGTCCTCGATTAGAAGTTGAGCTACCCTTCCTGCATTCGAGCAGGGCCTATTGAAAAACTTACCCTTCTCCCTCCCCCGCCGTGCTTGATACACGATGGCGGAAACGCCATTCAAAGTGACCGCCAATCCGACCTGCTGAATTTCATATAATTCTTTCTGCGGACCGCGATGCGTACGTCTGGGAGAAGGGTCTTTCCATAGGATCTATCCATACCAATCTGTGTGTGGCCCCGATGGACCGGGAAATCAGGGCAACCTGCAAGACGATTTCTCGTTCGCGTTTTTTGGGGACCATGTGGGAGTGTGTCATTTAGAGAAACCATATTCCTGGATTGTCAGCCAGAAGGGGAGACTTGGCAACGAGTCGGTGTACGTTCCGTCTTTCATCTTACAGATCTAGGTTTCTCTATCGCTGAGTTGTGCATGGTTCACCGCGTCTCTTTTACATGCCAGATTGCTTGAATCTCGGGTGGTGCACCCTTTAGACCGTGCGCCTCGAGGCGCGCACCTTGCCTCATGTCCGCCGCGAGGAATCTCCCACCTCGAATGCGCACGCAACATATGGGACTTTTTTATCTTCGCGCGTTCTTGGTCTTCCATTCTGCGCGTGTTGTCCGCCAAAACTCCTCTGGGTCGGAGAAACGCGAGGGCAATATACGGGGTTGGTGGGAGGCAAGCCTTTGGCGGCGTACCCCGTCCCGAAGGTGGCGAATTAGGCATGCAGGCCGTCGTCCTGGCTTTGAGGTGAGGTCCTGAGGGGAAAAGGAAGCCAGTTATATGAATCGACGACGTCCTCTGGTCTTGTCATCGTCGGTTCGCCTTGCGTTTAATATGTTGGGAGATGTGTCGCAGAACGGTGGAGATGAGCACACCTCCGACGAACGAGGGTTTCGTCCAGAGTTTATTTTATTGCAAAACTTGCTTCACATACAGGCTCGATGCTTCCTCTCTGACGTCCTTCCTATTTTGTTGCAGTGCGGCTTTCCACGGTGATGGGTTTGCAGCCTGGGAGTTGGATGGCGGGTACGTCGATTCTACCGCGGGGGTCATGTCTTAGATAAACCTTTTGTGGAATGTACCGTGTGAGATGCCTTTTTGGTGTTTGACTGGACTTTTGCACTGCCGATACCTGCAAGCGCCTGAGCCGGAGACTTGGCTCGACGCGAGCCTATTCCGCGTCACGTGGCCTTGTTGAAGGATCGACGGCTTTCGCTCGGGTTGCGGCTTGGTACCTATCCTTCCTTCAAGCACGAATAGGTGTTCCATCGACCGAAGAGGGTTCGTCGGAAAGATTCGCGGTCACTTATCTGTTCACCGAACTGGGAGGGAAGGGTGGTTCCTAGTTAAGACGGTGCGTGCTGCCTCAGGGATAGCCGGTTCTTCCTGTACACGATGTGAGTCATCACATCTCGATAAGGCAAATAACCTTCAATATTCAGGATTATTAGGTTCTAAAGCAATTTCGGTGAGATATAGAATCGCATCCGGAGCCTCCTTGTTCCGTGGTGTCCAGGTCGTTGGGGCAGCGATCTGACGAAACGAGCTGCAGGGAGATGGGATAGCATAGGTCATAATTATCAGAAGGAAAGTCATCAGATACCAGTTCTATTGCGAATATCGCACAGGACGTCGTAGTTGACGGAACAGAATCCAGATGAAGGCAGTCGTTCCCGCGGTTGGATTGAGTCCAACTGACTAAGCGAGACCACTCAGTGATGCCTCCTCCCCCTCCTCAGGCCAATACAAATCCTGGAGCCGCTGTGTCCCCGGGCTCCGAGGCATCTCGCTCACCATCTCCAGAAGTCCCAAAGCCACTTCACGATGTACAGCAGACGTTGTTGTCCCTCCAAAATGCTCTCAGGAATTTGAGTACAGTTGCGGCAGACGTGCAGCCACCCAGAGCCAATGATCCACCTCAAGGGCGGATCGCTGACAAAGTGTAATTAGCCCTATACGTTACCTCTTGCTTCTTCCAATCTTACCAACGATTCTCACAGAAATAAAGTCATAGAACACTTGATTGACCTGGACGAACAGAAGAACTATGTTGCACAGAACATTCCCAAAGATGTCCTTGAGTGAGTGTGTCATAGCTTGGCTATTTCTTGGTCAGTCCTCACAAACGTATCTATTTCCAATGCAGTGATGTAGATAACAATCGGAATCCAAACCGAACAGCCAAATCCAGACTTGAGAATGCCGCTGTGCAGAACCAGTTCATCAATGCGCAAATGGTGGCAATCCGAGTGCGTGTCTGGCGTCTCATCTCGCTAGGGCTTGGTACGATTGATATTACTCGTTCGTTCCTTAGTCCTACAGGGGTCTTCTGCGTGAAGCTCTGATCGAGAATTTTCCAGACCTTGCACCCCACCTAGACACCCCTCGAAAGGAGCTTTTGAAGTCGAAGGGGGATGTTCTTGCACCCCCATTCTTAGGCTAGGAGGTATCTTGACTTACTCTGCCTTTATCTTCCGTTCCAAATGGCACGTAGAAGTAGTACTTCATGTCTTTTTCATTTCCGTTACATTTTGTACGTCATTTGACTTACCTGCTCTGTAACAATTGTTAGGTCGAACTGTGTATGGCCGGGACGGGCGGACCGTTTCGCGCGTTTATTCCAATTCGAACCACCCCTTGCCTTCTCTGATGTCTACAACCTACCTTCAGCGCTACCAAGCCCTTACACCAGATACCACTGTTGCCTCCAAGAAAGAGGTCATCGATTCCATATCAAATGGTATATTTCTTACATGCGTAGCTTGCGATTGTTGAAACTTGTTGACTGGGTGATACTTTATCCAGCAATACCACTTACGATTGACGCGTCTCAACGCACGGAGCTAGTGAAAGCGATATTAAATGATCTTTCGGCGCATGACGGTGGGAGAATAACGACTGAGGGTGGGTGATTAGGGCGTTCTTTGCCCGAACTAGACGTAATGACATGTCACGGTCCTTTGGCCTTCCAGTGACACTTTCTGCATTGGTTGCTCTTAAGACCTTAGGTCGGGACCAGGCAGCATCGTCAATTATTGCAAAACCTGACGTGGGTCGCCATGCTGGTGTCCAATTCACCAATATTGACATCTTGACAGAACCTGCAACTCTTGAAGAGATACGCTGGATCCGACGACGCTGAAGTATCGAAGGAGGCGTTAAGATGCATCGCAAACGCGCTCTTATTAGTAGAGAGCGGAAGGAACGCATGGTTGACCATTGGAGGTGGCGAGCTTTGCTTGGACACCATGCAGGTAGGTCCGTTTACTGTACATCGGGCAATAAACTAACGTCTATTGGGTTTCAGCGAGAATCCACCCCCGTCTACGTGTTCCTGACAGCTCGGATTTTGTTTTTATCGACTGTGCACCAATCGGATTTTACTATCAAGTCTGTTGAGTCCTTATCGGCTGTCTCCACCGTTGCTAAGGTTAGCTCATTCCACACTCGTCTGCTCTGTGTACTAATGTGTCTTTCATCCAGAAACTCGATAGCCTCTTGGTGTCTATGCAAGCAGGGGAGGCGATGAGCAAAGACGCGCTCACGGATACCCTCAAATTTATCTTCAACCTACTGCTGCAATACCCCCGAATGACTCAACTGGATGATTCGGGTAATAGTCGTGAAAGGAAGCCGTCTCCGATCATGGGAGACCTTTGGGACGACAAATTTGAACCGTAAGAGAAGCCTTGACAGATGTCTAGAATACTACCACTCACGCTCAGCGTCTAGGGTTGTGCTCAGCCTCCTC
>WSTW01000053.1:32534-61471 GCA_019632305.1 Tulasnella sp. 403
CCTGCAAATTCTAGCAATGCGGATACCTCCATCGGCCCAGACATTAATCCGATCACAGGCGTGAAGCACTCAGAGTCTACGGACGACATTCTGGCCAATATGACTGAAGAAGAGAAGGAACGAGAAGCCGAAAAGCTCTTCGTTCTATTCAACCGTATGGAAAAGATGGGTTTGGCAGTGAATCCTCTTAGGAAGGCTCAGGAAGAGGGTCGGTTCGAGGAGATGCCTTGAAGCTGGGTGAATACCACGACCACTCTATACCCTTGGTCAATTATCACAATCACCGGTCCAGGATACCTCATCTTTACATATATCGGATGTCAATGCAGGTCCATTGTGATATAGATGCGAATATGTGTTTTGTTAAATAGGCCGGCCGGTCTGGGCACTCGCGGGGATTCCCGGGAAGTTCAAGTCGCAGTGTTTGCCTTGCCCATTCAGGATCTACTTCCACCATCAGCACTAATATGCGAGCCACGCAACGGATACTTTCGGCAGCTAGAGGCAGGACTCCTCTAATACATTTCATCGGCCCACGGACAACACCGAAAGGTGGGGAACGAGAACCCCTTGCAACCGTGTAATTCACGTCCAGACTGACACTCTCCCAGAGCCGCACGTCCATCATCCACATGCCTTGGCACCACCAGAAGCAGCAGGAGCAGCATTCGAATCTTTCCTCCAAAAACTAAATAGTGCGAGTCCCGCAACGACAGCGTCTGCCAGTGATGACGCGGGTGTTCACTCTTACCAATATTTTTGGCAAGCACCTGGCTTTGCGAAGTACCGATTGCCAGACTTGAGCGACAATGATATCGATCAAGTTATGGTGAGTTACTGCCCAAGAAGCTCATGAAGGGTGTTGGGCTAAACTCTTCGACTCCGCTATACAGAGCGGGGGTGCTGCATCATGGCGATGAGCAGCAACTGTCTTACACCTACAACCATCCTCAATAATACATCCCAGTGGCATACTGATTGCGATACGCCTGAGGATTGAACGGTGGAACAACCGGATCTGTGATTTAACGTAATGCACGAAGGACAAGGAGCAACAGCCCAACATTCGACTTCAATCCTTTTCACCATATGCGAGCAGGTGTTGCTCTACTTCACTCTCTGGGAACACCCGCCATTTCCCTCGTGTCTTCTCTGGCTCGTCCTCGCTTTCGGACACAATCCCGATTTCGACCTCACCAGGTTTGAAGTCCGTTTGAAGCACACTCGATATCGACTCGATGGCAAGCTAAACGGATAACAGGTGTCATTAGGCGTGATTTGGTTTTCATGGCCAAGGGTCCTACCTCGATGACTTCGTTCCGGCTTAACCGCTTTCCAGCCTTGGCAGCATCCTCTGCACCTCCCTCGAATTTTTTCCATTTCTTTTCGAGGAAATTCATGGCTTCTTGTTGCTTCTGCCCAGCTGCAGTAGCGTGGAAGCCAACGAAGTACCCTGCGGGATCCAGTTTGAAGACCTGTGGCCCGAGTTCAGGATCAATGCCAATGAGGATCATAGCTTAGCAGCGATTCGCGTCAGCTATGGTATTTCTTTAGCACAGAATGTCCTGTTACCTATTCCGAGCGGCCGCATGGCGGCGCGTTGGGTGTAGACCTGGTTGATGTTCGCGAGTCGCCGAGCCAGCGCATCCGGAGTGATCTCATAGCCATATTTGTAGCGGAATTCGGCTGCTTCAGCACGTGCCCTAGCTACTTGTGCACGAGCATCGGCTGGAGAAGGATGGTTAGCTTCGAAGAGGGTGAAGTTGCCAGAAACCCACCCAAAAGACCTGTCATGACGCATCCTATAGACGGCGTAAGGCTAAAAAGGTGTGTCACAGTGGATGCATCCAGAAGCTTGTCCTACGTTAAATAGATCAGTGAGCCGGTTCTTGACAAGCAAGTTATCGACGTACGGGAACTTTCTTCTGAGTGATTACCACAGTAGTGTCCTTGCCTCTTACGGCGATCGCAGTGTGTCCCGAGCCAGAGATGGCTTTAAATGCATATTCTGAGGTGTGGAGTCAGCGTCAGGATTACGCTTGATGAGTTACATGAGGAACATACCGACTTGGTACAAGCGTCCTTCGGGTGAGAAGACAGTGAGGTATCTAACAGAGTGATTAAGCTTCAGAAGATTTAAGTAGCATCACCTCTACCCACCGGTCGTAGCTTGTGCGAGACATAACGACAGAAGTGGGGACGCGTCGATGAGGGGTTGACGCGTCCTCTGTTCACGGTCGACATTGCAACCCGGAGATACGGCTTATAGCCGAATGACCTAAGCAAGTCGAAATTACAACTTGGTTCACTTCGTCATCCACCGATGGCTGCAGTCGTGAACTCAAGGATGGACTGGACAAGCTCTCCGGTCCCTCTTTCGGACTCGGTGAAGCAGAACAAGGAGATGGTGTCCTTTGCTAACCCGAAGAAGATGTGAGCCGTGACTCACTGTTGTCTAGGTCGGTATTGACATAGATGTGTAACAGAAAGAATATCCAGTTCAGCATGTTCAATAGTCAAGATGTTGTCAAGATATCTGAATTTGAGGTGACACACCGTGACCTGTACCCCAGTGGACCTGACAAGGGCACCGCGAAGGATGGTGTCCTGGATCGTCGGCTTGTGAGTCCGGTGCCATCAACGCATTCGTTGCATTAATTGCACATCGCTAAGGTTGTATAGGGTATTTCTAGCTCCGCTCGTGGCTTACATTGTGAGACTTGTGGTCAACCTTCCGAAACCTGCGTTGGACATTACGCCTACATCAAGCTCGTCCTCCCCGTATTCCATATCGGATATTTCAAACATATTTTAACTATTCTCCAGGACATATGCAAGGTATGAGATAGTGTGGACTTCTTCGCTCTCAGTTCCCCGTTGACCTAGTGAACTGGTAGACGTGCGCTCGTGTGCTTCTCGACGAGGACGACCGACGCTCGTATCTCAAGCGTTTCCGAAGGCCAAACTTGGAGAATCTTGTCCGCCAGCAACTCTCCAAAGCCGTGAACCTCGCCTGCCGTAAAGTGGTGTATTGTCCGTATTGCGCTGCGACAAATGGTGTTGTCAAGAAGGCCGGCCTGCTGAAGATTATCCACGAGAAGTTTCGTGCCAAAAAGACTCATGGTGAATTTGAAAAGTGGAAGGAGACGTTCCAGACAGCCGTGGAGAATGATAAACAAATCGCCGCATTGTTGGGCAGGGCACACGAGGACTTGAACCCATTGAAAGTCCTAGATTTATTCCGGAGGATATCAGATGAGGTGAGCGAACCACCCTGGACAATTCAATGACCCTTTCCCCATAACGTTTTCCGTTAGGATTGCGAACTCTTGGGCTTGCAGCCTGGCTTCGGACGGCCTGAAGAGCTTGTTTGGCAGTACCTGTCTGTGCCACCGGCTTGTATTAGGCCTTCTGTGGCTCAGGATGGCGCTATGTACGCCAATGCTCTATCTACCCACCTACGTGAACTCATTCAGGTCCTTCAGCAACGAAGACGACATCACGATAAAGCTTGCAGAGATCGCTTTCAACAACAGTATTCTTCGGATGCATCTTTCAAAGGGTGCCGGGACTCAGCAGGTTGTTGAGCAATGGAACACGCTCTCCGAATGTGTGGCCGTGTATATCAACTCGGAAACACCAGGTCTTCCATCTAATCCCGTGAGCTTCATCCGCCGGTGCTACCCTTCTTTCACACTTATTGACCTTAGGTTATGTCAGGGAAAACCATTACGTGGGTTTTGTCAACGCCTGAAAGGCAAACAAGGTCGCTTCCGTGGTAACCTCTCAGGAAAACGTGTCGATTTCTCCGGCCGTACCGTCATATCACCCGATCCGAACCTCCGAATTGATGAAGTTGCCGTCCCCGAACGAGTGGCAAAGATTCTGACGTACCCAGAACGCGTTACCGACTTCAACATCGAACGGCTGCGGCAAGCCGTCAGGAACGGGTGCGAGAAACACCCAGGAGCACGCTATGTCATCAGCCAAGGCGCTGGATTGAAGAGATTCTTAGCCTTTGGTAACAGAGAGGATATAGCGGACAACCTCCGAGTTGGCGACACGGTCGAGCGGCACATCATCGATGGCGAGTGAGTGATCCCACACAACGGTTTCACCAAACGCCTTACGCACCTCGCTCCAGCATCGTTCTTTTCAACCGACAACCTAGTCTTCATAAGCTGTCGATCATGTGTCATCGGGTAAGCATTCACCGACCAACTGTTTCAAGCTCATACGAACGTTTCTCTGTTAAAGGCAAAAATAAGACCTTGGAGGTCGTTCCGTCTAAACGAGTGTGTATGCAGTCCTTATAACGCGGACTTTGACGGCGACGAAATGAACATGCGTGAGTTGATCGTATCCTCTGGCCCTGCATACCACTTATGATCGTTACGTAGACGTCCCTCAAACGGAGGAGGCTCGCACTGAAGCACTCGAGCTGATGAGTGTTAAGAAAAATCTGGTCACTCCCCGCAACGGTGAACCCGTGATTGCTGCCATCCAAGACTTCATCACCGCATCCTACCTCCTCTCTCGCAAAGATCGGTTCTTCGATCGTCGCCAGTTCACCCAGATTTGCTCGTACTTCACAGACGCTACGATGCACATCGACATTCCACCTCCCGCAATCCTCAAACCTGTCCGTCTATGGACAGGAAAGCAGATATTCAACTGCCTCATGAAGCCGAACAACGAGTCGAAAATTCTGGTAAATCTGGAAGCAAAGTGCTCAACCATGCACAAACCAGATCCTAAACGTTGGCCGAAGGATATACATCTCATTTCCGATCTCAGTCCCAATGATGGTTGGTTGGTAATCGTCAACAGCGAGGTGATGTGCGGCGCTATGGACAAAGCTACAGTCGGTAGCGGAAAGAAGACCAGTGTATTTGGCGTCATCATGAGAGACTACGGTCCCGACGAAGCTGCCTTGGCCATGAACCGGTTGGCGAAGCTCGCTGCCAGGTGGCTGGGTAAGCCATTCGTCGTGTACTATGAGAGTCAGTCGGGCTAATGTACGATTCCCTTTAGCGACTTTTGGTTTCTCACTTGGTATCAACGACGTCATTCCGGGGCCTATCCTTTCTGCAAAGAAGGATGAGATGGTTGAACGCGCATACGATGACTGTCAACAATTGATCCAGAAAGCTAAAATGGGCAAACTGGAAAATAAGCCAGGATGTGACCAGGAGCAAACATTGGAAGCGTTGATATCGGGCGTACTCTCCAAAGTTCGTGGCGACGTGGGAGACATCTGCATGAAGGAGCTAAGCCGACATAACGCGCCACTCATCATGGCGACTTGTGGATCGAAAGGTATGGAAACTTGTTATTTGGTTAATTATCACCCCAGCTGAATGCTGTTCCTAAGGTTCAACCATCAACGTGTCCCAAATGGTTGCTTGTGTTGGTCAACAGATCATCAGCGGTCACCGAGTCCCCGATGGTTTCCAAGACCGTGCTTTACCTCACTTCCCAAAGAAATCTCGAGAGCCGCCATCGAAAGGTTTCGTTAGGAACAGTTTTTTCTCGGGCCTCACCCCAACAGAGTTTCTTTTCCACGCCATTTCTGGTCGAGAAGGTCTTGTCGATACGGCTGTCAAGACAGCCGAGACGGGCTATATGCAACGGCGACTGATGAAGGCCTTGGAGGATTTGACGACGCAATACGATCTCTCTGTTAGAAATTCTGTTGGCGGCGTCGTTCAGTTTAAGTATGGAGACGATGGCCTGGATCCCCAGTGTCTCGAGGGAGAAGCGCAGCCTATTCAGTATGCTCGCGCCTGGACCCATGCATTGGTGAATATCAGACCTCTGTCACGAAGCGTTCTAACCAATAGTGCTCACAGGCGATTGGTTCTCGAAGTGGTCGCTGTCTTATGCCATATGAAATTATGGAGATCACCGACCTTGAGCTGGCAAAGCCCAAGTTCAAACAGGAATGCACTGCGGCTTACATAGCCACAGTCCGTGGTTTCGTCTTGAACAAGGTAGTTAGGCGGGCGGTGAAAATTCGTGAACAGCACGGCATGTTCGGCGCAGAAGAAAGGCAAGAAGAATGGGACGAAGGCACCGACCTGAGTCTGGGTGCAACACGTACGTCGAGGTCGCTTACTATACTAAAGACCGCACGATTAACCGTTCGTGGGACATGCCACCCCACAGCCGACGAGGTGGCCGTTGTGGAGAACAAAACCAAGGTAACAGAATCCCAGCTTCGGACATTCCTCGCTATCTGCGCCGAGAAATATATCAAGGCCAAGATTGAACCGGGTATGTTTGAATAAATCTGACGTGCTTTCTCCACTGAACGACTTGTCCGTAGGGTCAACGGTTGGTGCTGTGGGCGCGCAATCTATTGGTGAACCAGGGACGCAGATGACACTGAAAACCTTCCACTTTGCCGGTGTTGCATCCATGAACGTCACCCTTGGTGTACCCCGTATCAAGGAGATCATCAATGCCGCGAAAGCGATCAGCACGCCAATTATTACGTGCAAGCTCGTGTCTGCCGGGAGTGAGCAATCGGCCCGAATCGTTAAGGGCAGGGTAGAGAAAACGTATCTTGGTGACGTGTGTAGCAATGCACCGTGTGTTGGCGCTTGTGTACTCACGTGTTCGTATGCCTGAAGGTCGCGTCTATCATCGAAGAAGCATGGGGACCCGATACCACGTTCATCGGAATTCACGTTGACATGGATGCCATTCGGAAGTTGCAGCTGGAATTAACCGTTGCGGATATCCGAATGGCGATCGTGGCCGCGAAGAAGCTGAAAATTAAGATACATGTGGGTCGTGTTCCTGATCCTGACTTGCCCCTTGCTTATGGTCTCAATAGGATGTCCTTGAAGATCCAGTCCACAAGAACCGAATCAAGGTTTTCGTCGATGGGGACAATAAATATTACCAGCTAAGGGCACTCAAACGAGCCCTGCCGGGTGTTGTCGTCAATGTGGGTGGAACGGGTGGTCTTTATGCCGCTGGGAGTATTGACGCGATCACCCCTAGGGAATACCCACCGTCTCTCGGGCAATCATCAACATACTAGACAAAAACAGCGATAGGGGCAAGGCTGGGGATAAGGAACTCCTCGTGGAGGGTTATGGGCTGCAGAAAGTGATGACCACAGAGGGTGAGGGTGTTGGCTAGGTTGCTACGTCCTGCACGGTGACTGACCCCAATTCACTCTGATAAGGTATCATCGGGGAGGAGACGACTTCGAACCACGTCATGGAAGTACAGACTGTGCTCGGGATTGAAGCTGCCCGAAGAAAGATCATCGACGAGATCCAATACACGATGTCCAGTCACGGTATGAGCATCGATCCACGTCACGTCATGCTTCTTGGAGATGTGATGAGTTATAAGGTGAGGGAGATTTTGCATGTTCGCTTAGACCTATCACTTACTGTTCATATTAGGGCGAGATTCTTGGCATCACCCGGTTTGGTGTTGCGAAGATGAAGGATAGCGTTCTCATGTTGGCGTCCTTTGAGAAGACTACGGACCATCTCTTTGATGCCGCAGCATACGGTAAGAAGGATAGTATTTCTGGAGTTTCTGAAAGCATTATCATGGGCAATCCTGCAAGCAATTGTGGGACATCATTGTACGTTACATGTCCTCCTACTTGCTGTGACCCATACTAATTATTGGAGAAGGCCCGCACTCTACTCCCCGGCGCCGAAGCTTGGTCCTCGACGGAAGCTGCTCTTCGAGAGCTGGGTATGACGAGGTCGTTGCGGAGAGCTTAGCAGTAACGACGTAATAGTATTTGTATCAGTAGAATTTCTATGTCAGGTTATTTGTTGTTCCATCGGAGTCTAAAATGCCGGACAACACCGCAACCCCACTCTTTGGCCGTCCACGTCCGTTCACTCCCTGGTCATCCCACAACCGCTTCAGGTGAAGTGTAGCTTTTTCCCGTTTCTAGGCTGATATCATCTTCACATACTAACTACGAAAATCAAATTATGTTGACGTAGAGCATAATACGAATAATCCAACAGTTCTCTCCTTTTTCACCATTCATATGGCTCGGATTCCATTGGTCGGAAGATTGTTCCTGTACGTCTCCGAGTCTCTCCGGTACCAGCATGTGGACGGGTTCGCTCAAGGTCCTCTGTTCTCTAGCCGGGAGTATGTCGCCTTATTGCTCGGGGCTTTGATCATCGCCATTGAAATACCCATCCGCCTTATTACGCTTGCTCTCCCTGAGAGTACGTTGGAGCCCCAAGAAAGCTTAGCTCCTGATTGCTAAAGACATCTATCGTTTTTAGGCGTCATATTGTTCTGTTATGAAAAGTCCCGGCTGCTGTTCCACAAGTTCAAAGGTCACAGCGGCGTGAATCCGAACGAGAAGGCTCGCATTGAACGAATAAGAGCTGCCCACGACTTCGAGGAGCTGTGCTCTATCTTTGGGTATGAATCGGAGGATCACTTTGTTCAAACCAAGGTGGGTGTTATCGCACGTTCGTCGAAACCTTCGCGTCCAGCTGAATCCGTATTGCGAAGGATGGTTACCTCTTGTGTTTGCACCGCATCCCCGCAAAGAAGGGAGAACCTCGACCTAGTGCTGATTGCCAAACCCGAAAGCCTGTTGTGTATCTCCACCATGGTCCGTCCCTTGCGCGATTCGTGGAGACCTATATACTCTTATTGATCCAACCCCACCCCAGGTCTTCTCATGAACAGTGAAGTCTGGGTTTGCTTGACGGACGAAGAGAGGTCTATTGCATTTGTCCTTGCTGAGAAAGGGTATGACGTCTGGGTGCGTCGTGAATGACTTTCATGCCAAGCCCATGCTGATGAATAAACTGGGTAGTTCGGCAACAACCGCGGCAACAAGTACTCGCGAAAGGCTATTCATACCCATGTCAACGAAAGGTGGGGATGATCACACGGGACGTTGGAGGGCAATGGGCTGACACGGTTTTAATAGCCGGTTCTGGAACTATTCCATTGATGAATTTTGCATGGTAAGCCTCTTTCCGCTTGTCTCATTAATTCCAGCTGTTCACCTTCGAACCCGGCTAGGTGGATATCCCGGATTCAATCGAATACATCCTTGAGACAACCGGCGCCTCCAAGTTGAGCTACATCGGCTTTTCGCAGGGCACCGCACAGGCTTTTGCGGCCCTGTCCATCCACCCGCAGCTTAACAGCAAGGTCAGCGTGTTTGTGGGACTAGCACCGGCGATGAGTCCTCGAGGTAAGCATCTAATGAATCTCGGTAGCAACGCGGTTATACCTATTGGCTGTGTTTTAGGACTTTCGGCTCGAATCGTGGATGCCCTGATGAAAGCTTCTCCAACCCTCATGTTCCTCTTCTTCGGGCGGAAAGCTATCCTCCCTTCTGTGATCTTCTGGCAGTCTATATTGTGTATGAGAAACATGCCTCCGCTTCCCGAGGAATGGTATTGACAACACCCGTACAGACCCGCCAATATTCGTCAAGATTATTGATGGATGCATAGGCTTCTTGTTTGGCTGGCACAACAACAACATCCCTCAGGTGAGTATGCGTGCAGTCATTGTGTGCGAGGTCTTACACCCAAGTAGTCCCAGAAATTGGCGGCGTATTCCCATCTATACTCCTACACGTCCACGAAAGCTGTTGTGCATTGGTTCCAAATAATGCGCAGTGGCAAGTTCTTGATGTAGGTGGCCATTCAGAATGACGCCAGACGGCGTTATTGTCTGATTCAAACCTTCCCGCAGGTACGATGACCACGTGCTTTCGCCGGCGGAACTCCTCAGGGACAGGTCATACAACCCCGCGAAGTTTCCGACCAAAAATATCACGGCTCCAATAGTACTATTGTACGGGGACTGTGACACGCTCGTTGACATTAAGGCCATGCTGAAGGAACTTCCCCCCCACACGGTCGCTTACTCAGTCAGTCTTCATTCTACGCCATGTCTCAGGATGCTCACTCGTGTGTCATGTTAGGTTCCTGATCATGAACATTTGGGTAAGACAAGTGCGTTTCACAAACGCCTCCAGCTGACTTTTTTGCTACTAGATATCCTTTGGAGCTGGAATACCGACAAGTTGGTGATACCGCGCGTTTTGGAAGCCCTTCAAACGTATTCAAAGTCTCCGACTAACACGTAACCAGTGCGATGGGCCATTGGTCTGGTGTGAATTATACATTACTTATTAAGCATCAGTAGCAGAGTCAGCTGTCATATGATCCGTTTTTCCATATTGTTCTTGTTCGTCTTCTATACACCTCGTGCTTGGTTTGAAGCGAGATTAGCATTAGCCTAAAAGGTAAACGACAGGTAATCAGGCGGAGTTTAAAATGTTGCTAATAAAAATCTGGACTACAACTCTTACCTCTTGCCACCCGTCAAAAGCCACGCCCTGTTCAGGTGCACAAAATCCGCCATGCCTGCCTCGCATTCTACCCAGTATCGTGACCCATCTACCGCTCTCGAGTATCTTGCTTCGTATCCACGAAAGGACGGTCTTTCCATCTCTGAACTCTTCGATTCGAACACCCATGGCGGTCTAACGTACAACGACTTCTTGATGCTCCCTGGCAAAATCGACTTCCCTGCCTCCGACGTTGCCACAGACAGCCGGATCACGCGGAATGTCACGTTGAAAACCCCGTTCATGAGTAGCCCAATGGACACCGTGACGGAAAAGAATATGGCTGTTCACATGGCTGTAAGTGTGACCCTCACCTTTCTGTCCCCTGCGCATCCACCAGCTAAGTCCCGCGCTCTTTGGAACCAGTCGAGCTGATTCGTTCGCTCGACTCTCTTCTACATACCATGACCTAGCTTCTCGGTGGTATTGGTGTGATCCACCATAACCAACCGGCGGCTGAACAAGCAGCCATGGTGCGCGCAGTTAAGCGGCACGAGAACGGGTTCATCACGGATCCTGTCGTCTTTTCGCCAAAACACAAGGTCCAGGACGTGTTGGACATCAAGGCTCGGCTGGGTTTCTGTGGTATCCCTATTACCGGTGAGTCAAGCGAATTCCGAGCATCTTTTGTGTGATGACCACTTTACCATATCCATAACCTTCGCTCTTCCGAGTAACGCAGCCTACGGGACTGTGTGATATGCGGAGCATTCGATTCTGACCTTATCGACCACGTTTTATCCACGCGTTCGGAGCTCGCTCGCTGACGCATGCCGCCCCTAGACACTGGTGCGCTTGGTGGCAAGCTTCTCGGAATTATCACGTCTCGCGACGTCCAATTCCGGAACCCAGATGACCTCATCGACGATGCAATGACCAAGGAAAACCTTGTCACGGCACCGGCGGGGACGACGTTGGCCGAAGCGAACGAGCTCCTCCGCTTATCCAAGAAGGGCAAGCTTCCCATTATCGATTCGAAAGGCTGTCTCGTCTCTCTTCTCGCCCGATCCGATCTGCTCAAGAACGTGAATTTTCCGTTTGCTTCCAAACACTCGGAAACCAAGCAACTCTATGCCGCGGCCGCAATTGGCACCCGACCGGCGGACAAGGATCGGCTGAAGCTGTTGGTGGAAGCTGGTTTGGATATCGTAGTCCTGGACTCTAGCCAAGGGAACTCGACCTACCAAATTGAGATGATAAAATGGATAAAACAAACGTTCCCCAAGCTCGAGGTCATCGCCGGTAATGTGGTAACCCGAGCGCAAGCCGCCGCACTTATCGCGGCTGGAGCGGATGGCCTTCGAGTTGGCATGGGATCCGGTAGCATTTGCATTACCCAGGAAGTCATGGCCGTCGGACGTCCTCAGGCGACTGCCGTGTACGCGGTAGCCGAGTTTGCGAACAAGTTCGGAGTTCCCGTTATAGCCGACGGTGGCATCTCGAACGTCGGACACATTGTCAAGGCGCTGGCTCTGGGAGCCGGATCTGTGATGATGGGGGGTCTCCTCGCAGGGACTACGGAAGCACCTGGGGAGTACTTTTGGCATGACGGAAAACGTGTCAAGACGTACCGGGGGATGGGCAGCTTGGTGGGTGAAAAGCTTATGCTCGTTGTGGATATATTGACGAATTGTCGCGTGGTATACAGGAGGCGATGGAACAGGGCAAGAGTGCACCGAAGGGGTCGGTGTCAGGGCCCAAGAACCCGCTGCATCCACCTTCTTCCAAGCCAACCGGAATCGTCGAGAACGCGGCCACGTCTCGGTACTTTTCCGAGTCGAGTGCGGTCAAGGTCGCGCAGGGGGTGTCTGGAGATGTGACAGACAAGGGCTCCATCGTCCACTTCCTCCCGTACTTGCACGTCGGTATCCAACACAGCCTTCAGGACATCGGAGTGAGGAGTGTCAAGGAACTCCAGGAGAGCGTTACCAACGGTGACGTAAGGTTTGAGTTGCGGACCGCCAGCGCACAAGTCGAGGGTGGCGTACACGGTTTGAATTCGTGAGTAGCTCCCGACAGACGGGGAACATACACAGATTTGAGCTAACTCCGTTTCCAGCTACACGAAGCGATTGTTCTCGTCAACTTAAAGCAGTGTGAACCGGGTGGCAATGGTCAGCGATCCAAGACGACTCTCCGCCGCTCGTCCTGCGTTCGCGCATTTCGCACAAGCACATCCTAAATATACACCCATAAACACGAGTGAATACTCACGTAATTAGGGAGTAAACTTTGAACCTGCTTTGCCCTATGTTGCCAACTAAGTCGTTTGCTGGTCATTACCTGTCCGATCTCCCTGCCCAACACGAGGCGTGTCCTCGACAAAATACCCAGGATCTTGCTTTTTCCCGTATTCTTCCAGTCTGAAACCGCTTCTCTCGTTCCTGTACAGAATATCAGCCTCAGTTCAGCCTTAGTTCCAGGCGCTTACACAGTGTGTATCTCGCTTCCGACCCCTCTCCGTTCTTTCTTGTTTTTGTGGTCTTCCACGGCGGGTGGTCCACTACTCGGCGGATTCTTTCCACTCACCCAACCTGCTAGCATGAGCATACCGTCCACGCGGGAGATTGTCGCAAGCCATGGACTCTAATTTTTTGCTTTGGGGTAAGTATAAAGGGACCAGCTGCGCTTCCAACACCTTGCAATCGCCGTCGAAATCTTTCTCCTTGCAGATCGCTGCTCATACCCTAGTCTCGAACTGGCTCCTACATCATGCCGTTCTCTCAACTCAAGGTATGTCTACCTCGTCCAGTTATTGATGATTTATCCTTATCGTACACACTCGCAGTTGGACATTGCGGATGCCATAAGAGACTTCCCAGACGACGGTCGTATGCTCGAGTCAGCCTTCCGCAGAGCCGGAGGGACGTTTGGTGATGCTATACCACCTGGACTAGAGATTGTCGGCTTTGGACGTGTTCCTGGAGTGATATCACCCGGCACTTTCTTTGCCCTCCAGATGCGCTTTAGCCCTCGCACCGGCGGCGCATCCCGGAACGACATCTTCATACCAGCTGACAAACTCAACTTTACGAACGAGCAGTGGCATGCGACGGTCGAGAATATCCTGGCCAAGTTGAATGTGCAGGACGTGTTCAGACTGGAGCTCTCGGGATTGATGATATCTTGTGTGGGATCGTGAGCACCCTGCGATTTCTATCTTTGGAGAACCTTTGACCAATGACAGTATATCGAATAGCGACGGGTCGCTCCCCTCTGCGGAGGGTCCCAATGTTGCCGGCCGACTCGTGGTCACGCTCCCCTCTGAATTCGGGGGCGGTATGATACGGACGTTCCACCTCGCACGAGAAGAGCGTTTCGCACTGGAAGTCGGTAGCGCGTTCGGATACGGCTTTGCCGCGTTCCTTGATCGTGCACTGCTTGCTATTGAACCGATCAACCAAGGTTGTCGGGTGGCCCTCACCTACGCCATTGTCCACAAGACTCCGCCGCGCATCGTCGACCCTACAGAGGATATCGCAAACCTGCGGTATATCCTCCATCAATGGCGGACAAGGCCTCGTACACGGCCCGAGAAGCTCGTCTATTATCTCGAAGATTCGTTCGAGATGATTGACGGCAACGAGGAGGTCCCCGCGACAGTGCAATCTCAGATGGCATTTCTGGAGAAAGCCGGGACCGAAGAGGGGTTCCAGTTTCGGGTCGCTGTCATGACCTACAGTCTGATAGGGCAGGTGAGGGAGCCGGACGACGGGAGGCAAGAGCCCTTTGTCGTGAAGTTCGACCAAGTAGGGTCGGAAGCCCTCCTACTAGACGACTTTCGTGGTGCCGACGGAAGACCTTCCGACGTCTTTGGCCACACCGAACTCCAGATGAATATCGACGAACTGATCGAAAAGACGCCTTGGGAAATATTCATCAGCCAGGGATCCCCTCAGATCCCGGAAGACGCCGAAGAGAGCGATACGTGTATAGATGGATTGCTGCCGAGGGAAGGGGTATGTCTCTTTCATTCCAATTCTGATGCGATCCGAGTAGTCACTGATCCCGGGATACGTTTCTTTTGGCAGTTCTACCTCGTCAAAAAGAGTGAGTGCAGGGTTGCAGTATTATCAAGAGTCAAATGCTCACTTGGTTCTTGGCTCCCTTCTATAGTATTTCGGAATAACGTGCTAGTCTTGATACCTCCGCCGCCACGGAGTTCATAGGAGCGTAAGTTTGGCATTCAGCCACCCAGGGCACAGTTCTTGGCGATTTTGATATTCTTCGTAACGTGTAATCCCCTAAGTTATACCAGAAAGGCATAATAGGCCACCATTGAATTAAATCCCCAATATGGAGTTTGGAGGCCGGAGAGTTGGGTGTGTGAGCAACTTGACGCAGCGGAAGCGTGCTGGGCCCATAACCCAGAGGTCGGTGGATCGAAACCACCAGTTGCTACATTTTTTTTTTGGCCGGCCTTCGTATCTTCATTCCGATCCGTTAGCACGGAGATTAAAATGGCCGCAAGGTTATCCTGAAATCGTGGCTTTTCATTTTTCATCTGCCATTGAAGGGCAACGGTGCCCGCCGGGACGGGGTGGGCTGTCTCCGAAGCCGTGTTGAGAGGACAAAGCATGCAAGTCAAAAGCATACCGATGACCCTCGTCTGTCGGGCTTCTTCTATGCCGATCGATTTGACGGCGGATGGGCGGGGAGTCCTAAGGACGATTGTGCTGTTGCTTATAGCCACGAGCCTGTGGCAGTAAACCATGGGCAGCAGATCATGAATTGTGACCCTGGCGAGTGCCAAATTCAGCCTATCCGAGGTGATCTACCAGATATCGCAGGAAAGACGGTGGGGGGAGTACATGATCACTGATACAACTGGTCAGCATATGGATGATCAAGTCAAGGAGGGTGACGTCGAGCCCTCCTCTCCCTATATAATCATATGTTTGAGACTGACTGTCCCAGACTAGACAACTCGAGTCGTGAGGGGAGAGGGTAAAGGGGATAAACCCCAATGACCCTTCACCATTGAATTCATCGCCAAGGACGACGAACGTGTATCACTTGGCCGCCGGAACGGATAGTCGAGTCCTGTAAATGCGGCATACAATTTCAAATGAGTAATGAATAGTGACGTCGCACGTCTCGTGTCTAAGGACCCAATTCAAGAAGGCCGGGACATGGAGCTCAAAGTATACTCCTCAAACTGCCCCTAAAAGTCCCCCGTACTGGGTTAGGGACAATCCTAGGACTATGAACTCACCGTCTCCTACGTACCCGATAGCCACTATGGGAAGTATCAATATAACGGGTATCGATTCCAAATCAACGCACTGACGAACGGGGATGACAGCAAACCGGGGTTTCAACCCACGGAAGAAGGCTTCTTGCTGTGCGTCAAAAAGGAAGTGAATAGAGTGTTGGTCCCCACTGGTCCAGAACACATAATCCCCGTGCTTCGTGTCTGGCAAAACGGATATTCCACCACCGGGACGACTCGCGCCCTATACGGCAAAGTTCAGATGCAAATGGGGTGTGAAATAGGGGGCGTGGAGGACATCCTCAACTGTATGAATGTATAGTGCCACCAGTCGGCTTGAAACTCGGTCAGGAAGGAGTGAATTGTTTGAGCGAAGCCCAATAAAAGTGAACGAACTCGGGCTTGGGGACGACAAAGTTTCCTACCTCGCCGTCTACATCTCGTGACCTACGCCTTCCAGGAGTCCTTGAAAGTGTTACCTTTTGCGACTCTGAACCAACCGGGGGGAAGGGGTAGAAACGATCACGAGCGATTCGTACAACTGTCTCCGTATCTCCGCGTACCTCCGTCGCTCAAAACCTACGTACCCTCTCCAACCTACCAACCACGTTGGATGACATTGATTACTACGGTTTCCGAAGCACGTACTCCATCAGTCAACTGTACCGGCAGGGACATGCCTAGCTCCCGTTAGGCAGCTATTCAGCGGAGCGGGATCACCCGCTTTGTCCAGTTGTCCAGCGGTATTCAGTTCGATGCCACCGCAGAACGCAGTGTCCTAGTGAATACGAAACGCTTTAGGTCAAAACCTAGCTAAACCAAAAGTCAGAATGCTGAGTACAACCGACGGCCGTGTCACCTCATGATCTAGAAACTTCAACTCGAAGGCCTTTGCACAGAGACACGAATCCACATGTTATCACCGAAGGAAAACCCTACACCTTGTCGGGTCGAACCATCAAGATCCTCTTGCTGTTTGCTTTGCTTACCCCACTATTTGTTTGATTAGTGACCAGCGTATTGTCGGAAGTGCACGCGACACCTGCAAACATTGCTGGTACAGCCCTTCAACACGACAAATGCGACCTGGTTAATTGCAACATGTGTAGAAAGGCCTGTACTTCAAAAATGCGGGAGCGGGGACCGTTAGTGGCTGCTATATGTCTGACTGCCGACTGCATAGTGAAGAGGACCCACACCCTATCGCGAAGTGAGTAACCCGATATCAGCTATTCAATCTCTTTCTCGGAAGACTCCTGGGTACTTCTCCCGAGATCCTTTTACGAAAACGCCCGAGGTCCAGACGAATCCAAGACACACTTCACGCAGAGCATTCTCATGATTCCCCTAAGCGCCAATATTTACCCATCAGAGGAAGAGGTATCCAAAGGAAGTCATCAAGGCCTCTTCACCGTGACGCCTGTCAACGCGGCGTAACATCTCCAACACTCCACCCCCAATCAACACCAGACCCACAAACTCCACCCTCGCCCAAAACAACGGTACACACCTCTCCTCCAACGAAGTGGTATGTGGCAATCTCGAAGCGCATTGACGAGGCCAAGGTATCATGAAGACGTGCCCATCGCAACCCGTCACACGACCAAAACTGGCTCGCCCCGCACCGTGCAGACACAAGAAAACCGTCACCATATTTTCGCCCGTCAAAGGCCCTACGCAAAGAGAAGGCCTGTATAGCACGCGTTCCAGTCCAGTATCCACAAAGTAAACCTACATACACCACAAATAGCATGCGGATATGCTCACACGACACATGCGACCCATACCGCTTTTTCCCGGTACGAAGAACCCAACTATACGATCGACCTCATCTATCATGATGCAAAGAAGGCCTACCTCGTCAGTTTAACCATAAAGCAACGCCCGACAGACAGCACAAAAAAGGCTCGCAGAGACCCAAAAGTCGTGTCACACGACATGGAAAAACACAAAAAGAGCTTATTCCGCATGACGATCGATCTCATCTATCCAATCCATCTATCATAAAAAGAGTGCACCAAGGCCTTTGCGCAAAGGCCTGGCAATTCCCTCGAACGTGTCTGACGAGCTGTCCTCCGTACTGACGCAATCCCAGCTCATCCTCCATCTTTCGGGCACCACCACTCGAGAGCCCTAGCCGAGGGGTACGACTAAACTCATTTGTTGCGATAGCTTCCGGGTAGGATCCCAGCGCGCCTCGACCGTCCGTCTGCGAACCAAGCACATCGCGCGGATTCCACGCAAAAAGACCAGTCCTACCAAGCCTAAAATCCCTCTCTCTTACATCCCAGCCTCGCAATCTCCTTCCGAGCGACCCCTTCCCCTGCGCCCCCGCGTCGTGAAGCGATAACGCCATACACGATAATCACCACCATCATCTGTCGCGATGCACCCCCGCGACCAAATGCGAAACGTGCTTCTCAAACAATCGGTCGAACGAGCAACACGTTTATTTCTCGTGCAATCCCAAAAGAAGAGCGATAGTACAGACAGAGCTAGTCGCGATAAAGAAATGATCAACAGCTCGACTGGGACACCACCCTCCAATCATCTTCGATCTCTCTCTGTGCGTGTGCGTATGTGATCTGAATCCGCGTTATTCTGTACCTTGCATAATCGGAGAAGACCCCTTCTTGCTCGCGTGCCCGAAATACGGATATCCGAGGAGGCTACGTGAGTTCCGGACGGTTCCCAAACGTATCGCGGCGTAATCTGTCGTCAGGATCCTTCGCAATCGTCACCTCGTCCTCACCGAGAAAGAACGCCGACGAGTCACTCCTTGGCCCGAACAGCCCGTCCGCAAACAGTGGCACCGGCGGCTCGCCGTCAAACGAAAACCGACATCCCGCGTCCGGCTGCGTCGGACTTCCAAAACACACCAAGCGACGATCAACGCCGTCCGTTTGCACCCCGTCGTGCGCATCCAAAGGCGACCTTGAAGCCTCTGGAGGAGAATTTGGAGGCAACCCATCCGGAGGGATTGGAAAGTCAGACAACATCAACCGACTCGCGCCCGAATCCCGACCAGAAGACGAATACCCATAGCCGGAATGCCGTTCACCACCACCGGCCGATGCCAGCTCACCAACGTCATAATTCATCTCCTCCCCCAATTCCTTCCTCCGCCGCTTCGTCGCAGCAGCACCAACACTATCAGCCCCATACGCACCTGGCCATTCATTTCCCAACCTAGAATTATCTTTTAACCTCCTCGCATCCTGTATCTTTTTGACTCCAATCCGCTTTGATATTGACCGAGGCGAATCGGACGTAGTCTCGGACCGACCACGCTCGTCGACGGAACGCGGTCCGAACGCCGCCTTCCACATCCTCTTTAAGCTCGTCTCGGCCGCATTCGTGCTTCTCGCGAGCATATTCGCCCATCGACTGTCTTCAACGGGAATTGGTGACTGCGGAGGCGAGAAATACGAGCGTGGCGGCGCGGCGGGGGTTCCCGCCAGCATGTTGCCAACCAACATGTACATCGATACCGCGGCAGAACTCCGCGTGTGGCGCCGAGATGGATCCCTGATCGCCTGAGGGAGGCTGGGATAGCTGTACTGTCCGTCAACGTCAACATTGCGCAGTGTTGGTGATACTCTCCCGATCGGCTCAGGCCGGATGACGAGTCTCTGTTCGTGCACGATTTGGGGTGGGGAGCCAGGGAGATCTGGCCTGGAGAGGGCCGATTCGGGCTTCTGAGGGGTGTCGATTTGGATTCGACCAATAGGACGCAGCGTCGACATGCTTGTTTTTTCTACCGGTGAACGTGCGTCGGGTTTGGCCGCATATGGAGCTGGCAAAAGTGAGTACACCCTCGTCACAGAGGGACGTGCCCCGCGATCCATGACAATACCTTCCGGACGCGTTATAGTGCTGCCGTAACCAAACTGTGGTACTTGAGGTACTCTATCCTGCGTGGGGTTCACGGCAGCAAGAGACAGTCTAGGCTGTATAGAGCCTTTCGAGACGAGAGTGGGGGAGGTGGAATAGATGATCGAGGTGAAATTCACGCTATCCGGTGACACCTCTGGAACGTGTAAGGGTCGTTCGTTGACCACGAGGTCGTCCAAGGTCAATGGGCGACGGGTATCAACAAACTTGGATTGAATTGACATGTTTTCGTTTGGGATTTCTGGGATTTCAGAATGACCGATAAATCGAGATGATGACACACTATGGGCATCAGAAGAGTAGGAAGAGACCGATGCGGTGTATCTCGTCGTGCGGGGAGGGGTTGGTGGAGATACGACGAGGGTGATATCGGATGGCTCTAGACGAGCCGACCGTCGTGCATCGGACGCTTGCAACTGACAGCACAAGACACTCAACAATCAAGGCACGGCAATGATCGAAACACTCACCTGATCAGACTCTCCATACAAGGAGAGAAGCTCGTCCGTAAACGCCTGGCTTACGAACGAGGCAAACTCGAACTGCGACGTCCGACGGACTGCTGGGCGCAGGTCAGCACCCAAACTATCCGAGAATCGACTTACTCCGAGGCCAAATTGGCCTTGGCAATGCCCAACCCCGGGTGAAGAATTGGGGGATCCTCTCGTCGAAGCGGATGCGACGGATAGGCTGATACGATGTGCGTGGGCGACCTGCCCAATCTCGTTGTCGGAATCAACCCCGATGGAGGTCGAGTGAGCCGAAGACCGGGGGGTGGTGCTGATTCGCGGTGGGTGCTGTCGTCTGGTGTTGGGAGGGGAGAAACGGCGATGTGCGAGACGAGAAGAGAAGGGAAGCAGACCTGGCTTTCCGCGATAAAGACTGTACGTGTGGAACGAAAGCGCCAAAAGAAAGAGAAAGAACAATCCGATGAGGGTGGACATGACTGTGGCCAGAGGCATACGTGGACCACATCGAGAAACGTGCAGTTAGCCACCTGTCGCCTCCCTAGCAAGGGCATGACTCACGAGATATCGCTACATTATTGAGACTTGAATCGCTTGTACTTTGTTCAGTGGATAGAGTGAAGGATCTGGTACCGCTGTGTCGTGGCAAGGGCGTTATCTGAGTGGTGTTTGCAAACGAGAGATCCGGTATGTAAGAAGGAGGCATAATGAAGAGTCGTATCGCAGTGGATAAGTTATGATAATACAAGCGCAACCAGTGCTGTCGTCAATCGCTGGGAGGACGGCCAGCGATGGGGAGAAGGGGGGAAAGGCAAAAGGGGGCAGAGTTCAAAGTCGTGTGACAAGGTCACGAACGCGGTCACGCGGGTTGATTGTGGAGCCAACCCATTTTGGAGAAGACCCGACGAGAGTAGACCCGTGATGTTTACGCCCCCTGTCCCCGCCACGTCCGCCCCCCGATCTCGTCGTGATTTACGTAGAACGGTGTCGGGTGTAATTTACAGGCATGCTCAGGCCGACGGCGGCGCTATCTTACCGCGCGATGGGGTCGGATCTGTGTGTCGCACGACCAGGCTTTGTGGTTAGTCAAAATTGGCAGTACCGACGATTGCTCGAAGACTTGGAACCTAAAATCCGTACAAGTTGTTTTATAACTTGTCCTTGGACCAGTGCACGATCTCTACTGCTATCTATCGCAGTATGGGAAGGGAATACGAGGATGTTCGCAAACCCTAGCCCAGTGGACAACGTATCCGTCCATGGAGAAGGAGAATCATCGACATCACACACCACGGACGTCGACTACTCGAGGACAACGGATCTACGTTTGTCGGAGAACTGTGTACTTCCAGCGTTGATCCCCAGGGGCAGTCGATTTGCGGCTAGTCGAGGACAAATGTGGCCCCACTCCCACCCGGTGTCAAAGTTTAATGGTGTCTAGAATGAATCGTATTTTTTCAAAGTTTCTCGAATTGCCGAGGATGTGGGCTCTCCGCTGAGGAAGAAGGCGCAATGATGAACGTTTAAACCCTGCACCTTAGATGTATGCCACCCAAGACACGACAAATGACTTCCACAAGGCGGTCTACCTTTGCTGCACGGTCATGGTGTACACGTACGGTTGTTATCGCGGAATCCGTTGGGTTCGATTGAGGAACCATCGGTGTGGATACGCTTTATCTGACAAAAAGTGGTTTGCTGGTGAGCATGTCGTCCCCTCGGCTGGCGGTGAGGAAGGAGATCGATTAAACATGCCATTTGAGAGCGGTTTCCGTATCTTTGTTGGCAGGGTCGGTTGGATCTGGATGGACAACGCATTGTATTCCCCCGTTGCTAAACCGCGTTGATATCACCCAAAGAGTGGGCTAAATGCGGTTCAAGCGGTGTATCGAGATGGACTTGGTGGATGGAGACACACGTTTGCAGGGAATGATTCAAACGTTCAATAGTTGGCAACGGTCGCTTTGGAATAATTGGGGGTGCGTAGAAGTGTCTTGGAAGGAGCCTATCACACTATGGAATGAAGATCAACGTTTTCAGTGCCCTCCGACGAGACAGATTCTCGGATTCAACACAAGGCCGTGTTTCCGGGACGTGGTGGATGATTTAGACGTGAGGACCCTTTGTCGCATCGATGCGCACATGAAAGGTCCGGCGTACAAAGGCCTTTATGTGCGCTGACGAGGGAGAGCAAGTGCTGACACACGTGATGACAGACCGAGAAATCTCTCTCGGGTCTTGTACGCGAGAGACAATTGTAGTTTGGGCGGGACCCCACTTGCTCCATAGGCGGCGTAGATGGACCGGCGGGGATTACGGCATGGCGCAAGCGCCAACGGACTTGTACGTAGGACGACAAAAGGTTTGCCTTGGATGGGGATGAGACTGTGGACTCGGATGAGCGTCAAGTGAGATGAAAGATAAGGAACACGTGATGAAATGGAGTGACGCCGTGAGTGTGCAATCGTTCCACGTGGGGTGGGTAGTGTCGACAGGATGAACGAACGTGCGTCGGAGCAAGAATTGAGATTGGACTAGAGAGGCCTTGAAAAGTCCCAAGGCAAATCTAGAGCATCTGAACCTTGTTAACTGGAGCAACTTGCTTCTCGGACACTCCCAGGACGTCATTTCCAACGCAGAAGCAAGCCGGCAAGTGCGTGTGTTCAGCGCTCAATGATACGAGGCGGGTGGTGGTGCGGTTGGGAGAAGCAGCAGACTATCTGTAAGCGGTCCAGCCCTATGCGCATGTGAGATATGAAAATGACGGGACCCTCGGCCGGACATGTCTTGGACATTGGAAGACGACAACGAGAGGGCAACTAAAATATGTAAACGGTGCGTTGTTTGTCGAGGAGGTAGAGCAACTGCGCCCGGGTCTACCGTCTCAAGCGGAAAAGTGCGAGGGTGGTCTCGGACCACGTTCGAAAAGTTTGCAACGGGTCGAGAGAGACCTGAATGTTGGGTATACAGGACAGGACCAAGTCTGTGAGCCGAAGGAGACCGAGAGCCGGTTGAGGATCGGATGAAGGCCTCCCTGCCGAACTCGGTATAGCGCACAACGAGCGTGTTGCGGGGCAGGTCGGAGAGCAAAGGACGGCTCAAGGAAAATTCTTTTTGGGGGCGGTTAAACAGAAGCTACCAAAACCAACGGCGATTGGTAGCTGGTAGACTGGTCGTCCAGATAAGTCCCATGAGGCATAGAGACAATGGAGATTCCTGTGAGCACAAGAGGAAGTGAGAGGCTCAAAAGTCGGCCACTGGCACACGTGTGGTGGCGGATACGACGGGGGCGAGCAATGTAACGCGTAAGAGACGAAAGACGGCTAAAGAGGGTGTGTCACGGAGGGGTGATTTGCGCGTTGAGAGAAGGCCTTGCGAAAATAGCCTTTGTGGAACTCTTTTTAACGAGCGGATAACGTTGGGTATGAGTTGCTGGAGGGAGTGGTGGTGGATTTGATGTCATTGTCGTGTGATGGGTGATGGATCTGGGTGGTGCCCATACGAGCAGCTTAATACCGTACTAGTGGAAATGAAGGGGTGAGTTGTCGGGTAAGGGGAGAGCACGTTTCTGGGCGGGAGTGAACATCGATAGCTTCGAGTACCCAAACACCAAGGGAACGAACGTTGTGGTTGGCTTTGTTTGGCCCCATTTCTATTTCTTCCCTCTGCTCATTTCCCTCCCGTTCTGCCACTGCCCGTATATAATAACCATCGCTTTCAAAGTCAGCACGCTATCCTCTCCTCTTCCGTCCGTCCGTCCCGGTTGCAATTTCGACTGTCATCCCCCCTTCCCTCCGCAACTACCCACGAACTCTCCAGCTTCACCAAAGCCACTCCGATAAAGGTCGGCACAACATTTTCTGCCACTTTCCGTCTAGTACCTTATTCCCAACTTTCTTCCATGTGCTTGTTACCATCAAGCCCTTGTATGGCTCCGGCTTTGCTATTTCCCCCCGACCCGCCCCGTCAGCCTCCTGCAGTTACGTTCAAGTCAGTGCACGCCCCGACCGTCGCTCGACCGCAACGCATTCTCCGCCGCTTTGACACCCACGGAGATAGCGACTCTGATGAAGCCGACTCCGATGGCGCAATAGCATATGGTTACACGGCTCGCCCTTCATTCTCAACTCGCCCTCGTCTGTGGTCTTCAAGTGGTGCGTCATCCGCACGCAGCGATATCCGTCACTCTTCATCGTCCTCGACTCCACGCCCAATCTGGTCACGCGCTCGCACGGAGTCCTCGCCCTGGGACGACAAATCCATTACCCAACACCTTTCAAACTCTACCTCTCTCTCCAAATCCGTCCACTCGTCTCCAGTCAGCAGTTCGCCCATGAAGCTTGACCGTTCCCGACCTGCGCCTGTTCAACCATCCGCCCTCCGTCGCTCGTCTCGCTCTTTCCCCACCTCCCATCCCCCATCCGATGCCAACCATATATCCTCCACACCTTCCTCTTCTCTCCCCCAATCTTCTTCTGGCTCCACCTCCCGTCGCAAGGTTGCAAATAGCATGCAACTCTTTCGGGAAACTGAATCCCCAGAAGCTGCCCAACAGATCGAACCTTCAGAGCCTGTCGCTCTACCTCTCTCCACCTCCCTCAGTAGGCCCTCCTCTCCAACTCGTTCCATCCCCTCGAGTTCTCGTCCCACACGTACCTATTCCCAGTCCTACGACCCCACCGTTTCCTCCTCTTCATCATCCCTTGATCTCCCCGCTTTGACACGCACCAAGGCCGTCCGCCGTGCTAGTGCCATAATTGTCGACACGGGCGATGTCTTTTCGCAGAACGTGACCAAAACTCCTATTGCATGTGATTCGGGAGAGGAGGTCGTCCGCGACCAGGTCTTTGTCAAACGCTCAGACTGGCCAGAGCGTGAATCTTCTCGCCGCGCCGCACGTGGCCAATCGCTACCGCAACCTAGATCTCGTGCTAGGCATTCCTTCACCTTGGGCGATGACGTCGCTCGTCGAAGAATATCCAAGGACAGGGGCAAGGGCAAGGAGAGGGACGATTCCATCTACGATCTCCCCGAAGAGCTCCTCGTAAAGGACGACAGCCTGGACGCTCCAGACTCTACCAACACTCGACAATCCACTCGCGTCGATGACGTTTCAGAACCTCTTCATAGTGTCTTGTCAAGGGGTCGACCGAGAGAGAGGGCCGAAATTGTAGAGGCTGCCAAATCTATAGTCGTCGACTCGGACGTCATCGAGGACGACGATAGCACTGATACTGCGCAAGGCGAGGGCCCCTCTAAGCCTCGTAAAGACAAGGCTCGTCGCAAGTCGGCCAAGTCGTTATCAAAGTGGACCGATTCTCGTCATGGTCGCGGGACCACCCCTAAGCTCACAATGTTATCTCAGCCCAGCGTACCTGATTCCTCCGACTACCATCCGAGAGAGGGTACTCCTGGCTTGGCGACGTCGGCTTCCAGACCAGGGAGCTCAGCCACGTCCGTCGATACGCCACTGCAAGATACCGTTCCTTTGGTCCCGGAACTCTTCGGATTACCCGAAGAGCAAAAGTCCTCCGAAGAGACTCTACCGGATCTTGGTACGTGTCTTGTCTCGGCTAAATTTGCGTTGTGTGTCTGACTGAAGACTCACCAGGTAACGTCGACGATGCCTCCAGTTCTCCAACCACGGCCATCTCCCCACTCAGCACTGCTCGTCCTGCACCTTCCCCAAAATCAGGGGATCCCAGTCAGCGATCGTTACCCCCATCGAGCTCGTTTCACTCCCCTTGGGACAACTCGACCTCCGCGGAGGACGACTCGGAGTCCGAAACCTGGTCCAATGCATCCAGTGAATCTTCTTCCAGTTCCTCCTCGCGAGGCAGCAGGCCTCGTTCAAGGTCCAGCTGTCACTCTAGATCTCGTTCTGGCTCGAGGTCGACGTCCAGAGCGAGCAAGTCTTCCTCATCCTCGTCCTTGCAACCCGTATCCCCACCCACGGACGACACCCCTACTTTCACCGCTGACGAAGCGGTGCCGGTAGATGATGCCCAAGAACCACATCATCGTTCTTCCCATTCACACTCACATTCGCACCATCGTCATCACCATGGACACAGTCGACATCGAAAGGGCGAGGGAGACGAGGATGATTTGGACGAAGAGGATCAATACGAGGACTTTGACGACTACTTGAGAGGACAGGAGAACGACATTATCCTGGGAAACTCGACTTCTCTTCCCCCTGTCCCCCTCCAACCTTTCCGTAATCAGGTCGGCGGCCATAGTTCCATCTACAAATTCACTAAACGTGCAGTATGCAAGGTATGTATTGGCTTATCGCAAACTTTGAGCCACATGGATAGAGGCTAACGTGGTTATTTTACTCGCGCTTCGAAAGCCCCTTGTGTCCCGAGAAAACCTCTTTTACGAGGCCGTCGAGAGGGAAGCTCCACCACTTTTGGCATATATCCCCCGTTACCTTGGAGTAATGCTCGTGAACTATCGTCGAATGCGACGTCCGTCCGCGGTCACGCAATCCAGTATTACGACCAACGCGGCATATCTATCCCGCCCGACCCTAGCTCTGCCTGCACCGGAACAAGAAGAACCCTCTACCACGCTGGTCCAGGCGTCTGAAGACTCTGCACGGCCCTTGTTGAGAAAGGCTGCTTCTGCGACAGCTGTTCAACTTTCAACCGACCCTTTACAACCACCTACTGGCGTCCCTCTTCATCGCAATGCCTCGTTGCCCATGCCTCACGATAACGGTCTGTCCTCGGACGATGCGGAAATGCCAGAAGTCGCGTTGGACGTGAACAAGCACATTATCCCCGCTTGGCTGCTCAACGGCGAGCTTCCCCAGCGCCGCAGACACTCGCACTCCCATTCGCGTAGCCGCAAGCAGCAGAACCGTCTGTCTGGGATCTCCTCGCATTCGAGACGCATGTCATCGCCTCTGGGCGTCAAATGGAAACCCCAACACCTGGATGTGGAGAGGGCTGGAGGTGTAGCCTCGAGTCCAGACTTGTCCGTGGTGGCTGCACCACCTTCTGAAGACGGCCATTCCTCCTCCTCCGAGGCGCACGCGTCCGCTGGGAACATGCCAACACCCAATACACTGGTTGTCCCTCAGAATGGGGATACCACGCTCCGGCCACCTCCCACTCGTGCGTCATCTTTCACCTCGAGTCCGTTGGTCCACAGTTGGGCGATCTCGAGCGGGTCGAGTCCTGAACGGATGAACGAAGCGCCATCGGGTTTTAATACGACAGATGTCTCGCAAAACGGGTCGCCTCGCGCGCTCTTGCCTACGGCGGTCGAGGAAGAAGGCTGCACGAGGAATCGTCTGTCCGTGGACGTTCATGCACCCCATGGGATGATTGTGGCGCCCCCGCCTACGGCCATACACGACACCAAGTTTTTCGGTGGCACGGGTACAACGACGGCCAACACGCGGTTCAAGGACCATGTCTTTGGGACGTTGTTCAAGCGTCTGCGGAATAAACTCCACCGGCACCAGTGTATGACCGCGGACGACGAAGCCGACGAAGCCGACAGCGAAGCCGATCGCGCCAACGCGCCGTGCGGCCGACCATCCTGCCGTCGACGCATTCGCAGGCGCATCGAGAGCCGCGGAGAGCCCGCGACGTGCGCGCCCGTCGACGACGGTGCGTTGCGGCGGGTGCAGAGCGAGAAGCAGATCGTGACGCCGTCGTTGCTGCAAGAGCTCGAACGCGCCGAGTCGTTCCGCGGTCGGCCGAGGGCGGATACCGATGGGGATGCGAAGCGGCCGGGTGGGTTGTTGTTCAACGTAGCCGGGTCGTCGAGGGGCGGCTCGGTATCGCCGTATGCGCAGACGAGGAGTCCCAGTATGGATCCCGGTTCGACGATTGCGCTACCGCCGCTCTCGGTTCCACCCACCGCGGCGCCATCCGAAGTATTCCACCAGTCGCCCAGCTCGGAGGGAATCAATACGCCCCCCGAGCCCGTCGAAGCGCCGATCAGCCGTCAAGAGCATTTCATCCTGTTGGAAGACTTGACGGGCCGCCTACGCCGATCGTGCGTGCTCGACTTGAAGATGGGTACGCGGCAGTACGGTATCGACGCGACGGCGGCGAAGCAGAAGAGCCAGCGGAAGAAGTGCGACAAGACGACGAGCCGGTCGTTGGGTGTGCGGATATGTGGTATGCAGGTGCGCGGCAACGGTTTAGCGATTCGACGTGTTGATGATGCTGACGCCTTGCCGTTGGCAAAACTCAAAGGTGTGGAACAACGCGACGCAATCATATACGACGCAAAACAAGTATACGGGCCGGGATATCAAGACAGACGAGTTCCCTTCTGTCCTGTCGTCGTTCTTCCACGATGGGGAGAGGTTGTTGGTGTACCATATCCCAGTCGTGCTGCAGAAGCTGTACGGCCTGGCGCGGCTCGTGAACCGACTCAAGGGCTATCGCTTTTACGGGTGCAGTTTGCTGTTCATCTATGACGGCGATCGGGACGTGCAGGACCACTACAAGACGGCGATTGACGCGCCGAGTTCGCGGACGAAGCGGGGCGAGTCGCTGGACCGGCGTGATGTGGCGATTGGGCGACCGAAACCCTCGTTGCGGCGTACAGCGAGCGAGGACTTGCTCGTGGGGCCGTTTGCGAAGCGTGTCCACCGCGGACGACGCAAACGCGGCGAACTGAACATCCGCATCGTCGATTTTGCGCATACGACGACGGGGCAGGATTACGTGCCCATGCCTGCTGAGCTTGCGTCCGAGGAGGCTGAAGGGGAAGGCGAGAAGGGATACCAAGCTGCGGTCGACCCCGAGACGGGTTTGCTATACGCCCGATTCCCGCCGCACCAGCCGAGCAAGCCGGACGTGGGGTTCTTGTTTGGGATTATGAGTCTGTGCAAGACGCTCGAGGGGATTTACAACGAGGAGCGTGCCAAGAGGTTCAAGGCGGCGCGGGAGGGCAAGGTGGTCGAGCAGTTGGCGCCCCTCTCGACGCATGGGAAGGAGGTGTTTTGTGC
>WSTW01000530.1:0-13800 GCA_019632305.1 Tulasnella sp. 403
TCAATCGTCGGTTAGATGGGTCAAAATGATGTATTATATACATTCAGTCCCTGTATAAGCACTGATGACCAAATAACACACGTCCTTGATGCATGGATATAGTGTACATTCAGGCCACCTGCCCGTCCTCGTATCCAAAGATCCCCATCGACTCGCCGATCTGCACCATATCCGCAATCGATAAACATGGCACCAGCTCTTGTAGCCTTGCAAGTGTATCCTCCTTTAGGTAACAGCGGTTCTCGAGCGATACCCTTTTGAGCGCTGCCATTCCGGGACTGGGTGGCACTCGACGTGCTTCGACAAGCACAAGCAGTGGGTCTACTGGTCGTGCAGTGTCCGCTTGTCGAAGTGTTAGACTGGCTAGGGACGGTAGCAGCCATCTACCCGACTTCGGCCGTGAAGAACTGAGTAATTCCACTATCGGCCCAAGTAGCATGTCCTCCATCGTCAGCTCCGTCACGCAGAGGTACTCATCCAGCACCGGAAGCAGAGATACAATATCCTGCCTAGGCACGTTGAAAAGGTGCAGTGCAGTGGGCATCGCGCGTCTTTGTGTGCTAAGTGACCGGAGGAGGTCCTGTACCAGCAATACCAGCTCCTCAGTGGGAAGAGGTATCGCGACATCGTCGGCAATCACCCGGATGTCGCAGCATCCTGAGCCGTAGTCCATTTGAAAGGCATCTCTGGTCGAGCGTAGTTGAAGAATGGCTGGACAAGACTCCCCTGTCAGGGAAGCAATATGCTTCCTAACGCATGTCAGGATGCTCAGGTTGGTTTCGTCGCTCATAGCAGGTGACATTTCCATAGCCAGTATTGAGTTTGAATGCACCGTTACGCGCGTAAGGATATGGTTGATCGCCGAAAAGGGTGTGATATTGCCCAGCTGGAGATTTTCCAAGACGCGGACTTGAGGAGCGGAGGCATTTGCAGCAGTGCTCAGCGAACCGGGGACGCCACATCCCCAGATGTATAGCTCTTGAAGCCCAGGTGACGTGTCGATGATATCGAGGAGTTGCGAAATGCTGGGGGCGACAGTGACGCATTCCAGCTCCAACTTCCGCAAGCCTGACAACCGGTATTGCTCCCAAACCAAGGAGGCCTGGTACATGTCGATATCAACCACCTTCGGGGTGGCTCCCCCCAAGAAGTCTTGGAGAACGATGTTCTCGTCGACCCATGCCCTGATTACAAGTCGGTTGAGTTGAGGGCTTTTCCCAGAGACCAATTGGCTTATGGCCTCCGCGTCATCTGTTCGGACGCATAAGGTATGCCACCGGTAGGACTGTGAGAGAAGAGTCTTCACGTACGTCGCCTTCTGCAAGGAGTCAGGGTGGTCCTTGTTGTCCGCATCGCATACGAACTTCACTCGCAATGGCGAGTCTTTTGATCGCTTTATCACCAGCTCTGTCAGAGCGTTCGGGTCCAACGAGCACGTGTAGGTCCAGAAGAGGGGCGAGCTTTTAATAGCGGTCGCCCAGTCTCGTGAGACCCCGATGAGGGCAAAGAGGGCGCTGTAGTACGATGTCATGGAACGATTGTCGTCGTCCAAAAGGTCGCATTCTTCCGGAAGACACCACTGGAAAACTAGCTGGAGGAGTTCTGGTGGAAGGCGGTTGATGGGCAAGGCTCGGTTTCTCGACCGCTTCAGTCCGATGAGCCAAGAGGTTGCAGTTTCCGTAATCTCTTCGGCCGCAGAAATAACAGAGTCGGAAGGGAGTTTGGGCCCTTCGTCATATTTGCTACTGGGTGAAATTGATGCGTCAAGGTGGGAGGCACAAGTCCGATAAAGGTCCCTATGGATTACGTACTCACATTGTTGTTCCGAGGAGTCTGGTTAGGAGGTGGTCAAGTGCGCCAATGATTTCCTCTCTGTGCTGTAGCATAGTCGAAGAGTGGGATCCGACAACGGTGGTGGAGAACGGATGACGGATGGTTTAACCACTAGTTGAACACGTGATTTCAGTGGCCCCATGGACGACGCTAAGACAGGAGTTTCAACACCCAATGAAAACGAAACCAATAAATGAAGTTGTATAGTGTCCGTATAACAAAATTAAATGGCGTGTTAAGGTAGAGGGCTGGAATGGTAAAAGCTAAAAGACCGAGGCCCACTGACAGAGCAAGTCTACTAGCGGTGACGTACTTAAAAGTGTTCCTAGTATGTCCTTACTGATATATCATAAAATAGGAGGGTTCATGGAACGAAATGGGAAGCTCCGGAGTAAGTGGACCGAGAGGGGATACGTCACGCCTGGAACCGCAAATGACACCTTAGTCACAGTCGAAGTAGTTGCCTTTGATAACGACGGGGCAGCCAGCGGTATCTAGTGACACGTGCCCTATTAGCGCAGCCCGAGTCGCAGTGATGATCGTCACTTACCCTTGTTGGTAGGGCAGTCAGCCGGATCTTGACAGCAACGGATGCAAGCACGGTTGGCACTAGGCTCAATTAGCTCGACGTAATGAGCATACCTGAAACGACCTGGTGAGCAACGATCGTTGAATAGGTGGAGGCGGCAACTTACCCCGTGCACTTGCTGCCCTTGGGGTTGCCTTGCCCGCCAGCTCCGCCGGAAGAGTCGTACTGTCCGCCGTCATCTGCCACGAACGTATCAATCATAATGATCACCGTTAGGACCAGAATACTTACCACCAGCGTTCAAGCGGTCGAGAGTCTTTGGTCTGATGCAACCAGTAACTGACCAACAGGCGAAATATCAACCGACGGATGATAAACGATGTGGAGGGAAACAGTAGACGAGCGTCAGTGACGCGAAATACCCAATGGGGTAAGTATAACTCACGCTGAACCCATTTTTTGCCCTTCTTGCCCTTGCCGGTCTTGTACGAGACGTTCTTCCAGAAGTTGGAAGCGAGCTTGCCTTGTCCTTGCGATGGCTTGGAGCAATAGGTCTTCATCCCTCCCTGCATATCAGCAATGTTGATCACGCGCGACGACGGTTGGTAGAAGATGAGGTGGAAAGGACAGTATTGGTTAGCGTCAGGTACCGATCATGATAAAAATAACCCGACTAGGCAGGCAGAAATTGACGTACAGGATGCTCCGAGTCGCCAATGTTAGTGTGCTTGTTTTTGGGTACGATCAAGCAGTAGTCTTTGGATGAATTAATGCGAACCAGGTTAGTCGGTGACACTCTGGGTTGGAGGTCATTCTCAGGGACGGGGGTAGCAAAAACACCATTTGCGACAATGGCAAAGACGATGACAGCAACACGGATGGGAGCGTGGAAGAGCATGTTTGGAGAGTCAATAAAGACGGTTAGATGGGGCTGGTGGGAGCGGGGGGATGGGACGTTAGGAGGGAAAGAAAGGCCAAAGCGAGGGAAACGCCTCAACTTTTGCAAGCCTACTTATAGAAAGCCAAGCGGGCCAGAAGGCCCTGGTTAGCGAGCTCCGAATGTCTTCCCTGCAGGTCCCGTCACATGCGAAAGTGAACTCTGGTTCTGCCGGCCGCCTATACGAAAAAACCCATCCCACCACCAACTCTGGATGTTCTTCCACCCGTGTAAGCTGTGCGCCTCACACGGAATGAGGTCACAGTATTGAAGAGGTAGCCGTGAAGCATATGGAGCGTGCGGAAAGCGCCGCTACAAAAAGGCTGATGAAATTGAATATCCGCCGCCTAAGTCCGGCCAGCGCGACTCCCCAACAAATGAAGTTCGCTGGCGGTTGGCCGCCCTTCGAAGGCACGGCCAACGTAAAGCCCTCAGCAAAAGCCAAATTTAGATCGTTTGAATGACCACATGGTTCGCGTCCCGGTCAAGAATTGTTGACCGTCTTGGCGCGCGAAGGCCCGTCCTTCGTCCGAACAGGTCCTGGAAGGCACAAAAAGGCAACGAAAGACATTTACCGTGGAATCCCGTAACATTTTAGGAGTCTAACGTATTTCTAAGAACCTTGGCCAGGTATTATTGGACAGCATTTGCCAGCTGTCATTCATTCGGGATCTAGGATTACTTCAGCTTCTCGACGAGCTCGGGGACTGCCTCGAAAAGATCAGCAACAAGACCGACATCAGCAACCTGGAAAATGGGCGCATCAGGGTCTAAGGGAGAGAGAAAAGTGTTCTGGTCAGCAGGGACAACGAGCGAGAAAGCACAAGAATCTTCTGACCTTTGTTTATCGCAACGATCATTTTGGAATCCTTCATGCCAGCCAAATGCTGGATGGCACCGCTGATTCCGATGGCGATGTATAATTCTGGAGCCACAACCTTGCCGGTTTGGCCAACCTTTACATAGTCGAGCCAAAAGGTACGACATGCTGTCAGCCATTTACGGCACGCCAAGGAGCGACAGGGCGCACTAAAACCCACCTGTAGGGAGTTGTCCGCATAACCAGCGTCGACCGCAGCACGACTCGCACCAACCGCGGCCCCAAGAACATCGGCTAGGGGATGTAATGTAGTATTGAACGTTTCTGCACTCTTCAAGGCCCTCCCGCCACTGACAACCCTGCTTGCCACACCCAGATCCGGCCTATCAGATTGTGTGATCGACGTCTTCAAATGTTTCGTAGGTAAGTCCGGCACTTCGACAGGATCGACGGCCTTGTCCTCAACGGGCTCTCCATCCTCGGAAGCCTTGTCAAACGCTGTGCCTCTGACAGTAAAGACTTTTAGCTTGATATCACTTGGGGCCTTGACTGTGCTAATGGCGTTTCCAGCGTATATGGGTCGGGCAAACGTCGTACTCCCGTCCGACCCATAAGTAACGGAGATGATATCTGACACAGCTGGGACATCCAATTGCGCAGCTACTCGGGGTAGAAGAGATTTCCCTGTCGTGGAGTGGGAAGCGACAAGGTGCGTATACGCGGACGACTTCAGGACTTCCTGCAACAACGGAGAAAGCTGTTCTGCTAAAGGTGCCGCATACTGAGGAGAGGATGCGTGCAGGACTTTTGACAAGCCCTTTAGCCTAAAGGCACTCGCGTTTATTTTCTAACGTCTGACGAACGAACAGAATTCGGACTCACCGTTTAGCCTGCTCAACAACAGATTTCACCTCCTCGGGTGCACCAACTACAAGACCCGTCACCTCTCCGCCCAGCTGACTGGCAGCCGTAAGAGCCGAAAGAGAACCCGCGTCGATTTTACTACCGCTATGCTCAATGAGCAATAACGATGATGGTCCGCCCGAGGTGGAGAGGTACCTCAATTGACGGAGAACTTGTGGTTGAGCAACACCTCTTGCTGAACGTGACAGCATGGCTCGTATAGTCGTTGTGGGCTGGTGGGGGGAGGTTGTCGGTTCAGACTTGAATGTAGTCTAAGCTCACGTGCCCCTGACACGGCTCCTGCGTTTTCCGAGACCCGACGGCGGGTGGAACACAAATATCAACTCCTGAACACCGAGCATCAGGCTTCGTTTTCAGCATCACTGTCATGGTTCATATAGTGCCGGTTGGACTGGCAGGGAGGATGTTGTCGGTTCAGACTGGACTTTATGAGCTCACGAGCTTTGCCGCGGCCCGACGACGGGAGGAATGGAGACAGCGAACTACGGATTTCCACAGTAAATATTTCTGCAGGCTACCTCAGTTTATGACTGGTTATGTGGCTTCATCGCAGTTTCTCGTCCGAGAGCCGCAGTACCGGCGGTAGAAAAGAGCGCTTACCCCTCGTAGGTTGTCGGGTCTGTTCATGGCCAAAGGGCTACCGTTATCAATATCATCAAATCTGGGGACCAACATAAATGTACTAATATTACGATGGTCATGTACGTGCACCCAGTCAACCCTCGGGAACCATAGTTCATGAGCCACCGCACTTTCCGCACGCGCGCTCAGGAGTCACCAGCCCTCAAAGTAGCAATTTACATCCTAAGGACTACCCATTTATTGACCCTCCCTTAGGCGGAGATTATCAACATGTGACCGTGATGGATCGGGGCGTTTTCAACGCAACCATGTCGAAAGACTGCAATCTTACTAATCGTCAACGATTTGCAGGTTACGACCAACTTCGACTTCTGGAACTAGCGCCTCCAGCTGTTTGATAACCTGCCTCCGAAGTCTACCATAGCCCTGAAGGCCAACCCTTTTGAGTCCTGCCCCCTCCTTAGTTCCAGTCTGAGCCAGACCTGAACGCACTTCGACGGCCTTGAACCACGGCGCAAGTTTCGCTGGTGGGGTCTGGGCAGCATCGCTAGTCGAGAGTATCCCTGTGACATGTAGATCCAACTGGGTAAGGTTAGGAAATAGCCATTTTGTCGTTGGTGAGAGACTGTATAGGTCCTGCACAGGAAATTTGTTCATTTGGCGGACGGTCAGGTGCACCACATTCAGGTGATTGTTCAGGAAGGGTATTAATCCATTCATCGGCGATCTCATGCTTAGCCTCAGCGTCGTTGGCCTGCCACGGTGGTCGGGATTAAGCGACATGACCGCCTGCCTAATCGTGGCCTCAGTGTTATCTGTAATTTCGACGTTGCAAACACCGTCTCCATGCTTGAATTTGAACCGCCGGTCTCCTTGAAGTGACACGCCCAACAGAGTGTTTATGTCGAGAATGGTGAGAATTGTTGAAGGGGTTGATGACGACAGTTGTTGGGATAGTAACCCAAACATTTGGAGGACGCCCTCTACGTCCGCTTGAGAGTTCCAGGCATGGTCCGAAATCCTAACCGAGACGTTTGAGTTCCCATGCATCAGTACGTGGGAGAGTAACAATGGTGTTGCCCGTCCAGGTTTGATATCGACCAATTTGAGGTGATCTAGTGCTCGTGTTGAAGACGACATTATAGCGGGTGGTTGATTCTCGGGGACGCCAGAGATGAAAGTGGACCGTATTTCTAACGTTTTAAGCGAAGGTGATGCATCAATGATGCCGAGTAATTGAGAAAAGCTGATTATTTCCCTTTGGTCGGCCGGGGTTAGGTCAACCAAACGAAGGACCTCGAGTCCAGAGAGTTGCCAGTCAGCCCATGTTAGCGGCACGTTGTCGACATGAAGGTATCTCAAGGGTGGTTGCACAACTCGGAATGGGAGTGGTAGATCCCAGTAACCATCACCAACAAGGAATAGTTGTGAGAGTTGTGGGAATGTCCCAGCACATAGTCGCCTCAAATCGGAGCCACAGTCGTAGTCCCTGTCTGCAATGCGTAGGTATAGCATGCGGCAACGATGTAACTCCTTGCCAATCGCTTCCAGGTAATCATGAGCTTTAATGGAGCGCTGATGATTCATCTCCTCCGCACAGTACACGACCCGCAGCGGCAAGGTCTGCGATCGTTCGAGGGTAAGATCTACCAGGGATCGAGGGATCTCTGAGCTCGAGTACACCCAGAAGCTGGGTGTATCGTGTATGGTACGAGCCCAGTCGAAGGAGACGCCGCTCAACTTCAGCAGGTCCTGGTAATACTTGTGGACAGAAAACCATCCTTGCATGTATGGCACTATCCCACCGGGAGGTTCGAGTTCGTCTGTTGGTGCGCAGTGTCGGAAGATCTCGAGGAGCACTTCGGTTGGGAGGCGATAGATGGGCGTCGCTCGGTTCCAGCGCCGTTTCTTCTCCAGGGCCCATTTGAACGCAACAGATGCGATCTCTGCTGCTGCGGATATCGTTTTGCTTTCGTGGCTTTCTGCTCCATCTGACGACCTGGTACGTGGCTCAGTCGTGGTGCGGAACCGTCTAGGGAAATGGACCATGCTCACGTAGCATATTTTGTAACTATATACTGAGATAAGAGGTCGTTCAAGGCGCTGTGCATACCTTGCTCCGTTGCTGCGTCCATTCTGACAGGGTTGGACTCACAGTGTGGTTATGATTGTGACGGATATAAGCGGACTACCCACGGAAACGACGGACGGGAAAGTTCCTGAATGCACGACCCGCAACAGATTTCGCCCAATCATCTCTACCCCTCAGAATTGTGGTGGGAATCCCCGACGATTTATCGTAGTTTCATCCAATGGGTGGAGGAATGGGTAATCAGCACGTGATCGTGACGGCTTGCGGCGTTTTCGACAACCCCCATCCCGCGTAACGGCTACAGAGGTCAGGAGAGCGTCGCACACTTGATATAAACTACATAAGGCTAAATGATTCCTATCTTAGATGGAAAACCCACACGAGGAAAAGCAGGCAGTCTATTTGGAACGAATCATAAAGAATGCGGTTAGAGTACCGACACAAACAACGAACGACGAGATGGCTAATTGCCGTTGTCTTGTAGGACAAGTGTCTTGAGGCGCTCCGGGAGCTGAATGCTTGTATTCAGGTGAGCACACTCTTAGTATTACTACGGCATCTGACCGTCTGTTTGACAGGCTATCCGCGCGTCGAGCAAAGACGTGGATATCGCAGCGGACCTCTTCGACAATTACCGAAGGAATGTGGAGTGGAACTTGAAGCAGAACCCCATGCCAGGACCAGTGTTGCTGGACGTCGAACCACCAGAAGAGGGCGAAGCGTCCTCCTCAGTCAAAGACAATGACCATTGATAGCACTATGGGAACTGCGTATTATTGCAATATAAGATCTCTACAACCCAAGAAGTCCTTTTGGTGCGCTCAAACGAGCGGGTGTGAACACTACCTAGATCGCTTGGTGTTGAGGCCAGTTGACTTGGACATTACAAGATGCTATAACCAAGACAAGGCAGTATGCCACGAGCGTCGTCCTCTACTGCGTTTTCTTTATCGAGGCAGTCTTCTTCGATGCCCCTCCTAAGACCCTCCGCCGCTGCTTCACCATGTAAGTGTACAACATGTAAAGTGCTATAAATCGAAAGGTTAGAGGGCACGAAAAGCCAGAAGATGGGATGAGAACGTACATGGCCACCATATCGCGTACAACGTTGCACATACATAGTTGTCCCACGTCCAGGACCCAACGTTGTAGTTCGGAGGCCAAGTAGTGACTGGCAACGTGGAGAACATGAGGAACGCTTCGGAACCAGCCCCTGTTAGGTATAAGACGTAGAATGTGGTATAACTAGTAGAGTCGTCGCGTCAGCCACGGGCGAACGATCGTGTCTGGGATCGCAAACATACCGAAGCCACAGCAATAGGTAAGGCTCGCGACCAATAACGCTACACGCGTAATAAGAATAACGAATAACTTCGGTGATAGACCACGAGAGCACCATAGACGTGTAAATGGGGTTCACGTGGGTCTAATTGCCCGTGTCAGGCTCCATGATGACAGCGCATAGTGGCATTATGGCACTCACGCTAGGATAGTTATCCGCGACACCCCAAACCAAGACCAATCGACTGGCCACTTGCATCATCGTCGTCTGCAAAGGGCTACGCACCCACCCCAGGAGTGAATGAAATACTTCCAAAACTGCTGCAGTCTGAATGTATTTCACAGCTGGACCAATCAACGCGTACGTTGTAGTAGCGCGATGCAGTACGGGTAGAGCCCAGGAGGGCGCAAAGTCGAAGACTCGCTTGTGGGGTTGGGCTGCGAGTCCGGGGTCGAGGACGGGCAGATATGGATCAAGGAACGCGGGACGGACATCCATCAAGTGAAGAACCGTCACCAAGAGTGGGTAGAACCATGCCGCAGCCGAATATATATTGTATAGGTAAAGGTACGCAGAGAGCTCTGAACAAAACGACGCATTCAATGATGCGACATCAAGCAGAGGGCAAATTTTGACATTACCAGCAGACTGAGACTTCTTGCCCCTATTTTCGGTAGGTTTGCTTTTCCCTGCTGGTTCCGCAGACTGTACCTCGTCGACTTGAGCCATTCGGACTTGTTCCCCACGAAACGTGAGTTGGGATGTGAACTGTGATTTCCAGAAAAGGAAGGAAGGTTCGCACGGTCGAGTTTCGATGGACCCTTTGGTGCTTCGCCCGGCCGCTCACACTACCCCAGTGGCCCTATGTCTAACTAATTATTTTCCTATACCAAGCTCACTGGTCATCAAGGCTATTCTCAATCTTTGAACAAGTCAAGCCTTCTATCTCCTCTATGCCAACCCCTTTCAACACATTCATCACTCCCTCCGCGATCAACGCATCCCGATCCTTCTCCGACTTGACCATCAACATACCGGCGAAGCCTAACGTGTTAACTGGGATCTCGCTACCGTCGCTCAATAGGTGGTCCGCCTGGATTCTCGGAATCATATGCAGGTGTTCCAGCGTCAACAAGACATTGTAAGCTGGAGGTCCCGGTCGGTGGGTCGAATTTGCCTCTGATTCGTGGAGAAAAGACTTCATGGTCAAGTCGAGGAGGGTGATATAAGCCTGAGACAAAACATGCCCCATCTCGTCTGGGGAACGTGCCGGAGAATATTGAGGTAGCCGCATGACGTGGTGCGAGTATTTGAGATGGGGAATGGAGAACGCTTTCCCTATCCACCAAAGGCAGCCATCAAGCAGGTTTCACTCAGACATCATTTCGTGGACTTACCTTCGGCTTCAAGGACCTGCAACTTTGCCAACCTCTCGATCGGCGGCCCATCGGCATTGCTCATAGGAATGAACTGCATATGCTTGTGTTTTTGGCTAGATCCACTCCGCTCGCCACAGTTGTAGAACATGAAAAAGTGTCGACCTTGTTCCTTCGCAGCTGATAAGAGTCGATACGCCGCTGTGAGATCGTCCGGGGTCAAAGGGGACGTCTGTAGCTTGTACTCTGAATAAGACAACGGAAATGAGAAGATAGTCTTGTCGACATCATATCAGATAGGATATACCCTTTACCACAAGTAGGAAGTGTTGCTCGACGACGCAATACTTGTTCAGCTGGGTGACGATCGCCGTCAAATGGGTTCGTGGCCAATGATGCATCGACATACTCACTAAAGCAACATACGCTTCATCCCCTTCGTCCAACTCGCCAATGTACAGTCCCGGGGCGTATGGGGGCAAGAAGGGGTTGTGCTCCTTCCTGTCGCCGGTCCCTCTAGCAGCGTGCTCCAGCTCGCCCGCAACGGCAGGTTTCTTCTGGGACAGAGAAGGGCATAGGCGCACTTCAAACTGGAAACGATGACGAGAGGTCTAACCAGAGCGATCCGAGAGTCACCTACATCTACGCCTCCCTCGTGGTGGGGTGAAACGGTGGGAGAAGAAACAAACATCGCCAGAAGCATGTCCTCTCTCATATGCTTCCGGTAGTTTTGATATCACATCGAACGATTGGTTTCGTTGCATTGCTTATAGTTCCGAGGTTGCCGACAAAGGGTGAGGAGTGTGGAAATGACTAGTGTCATCGCGCGGTAATGTACACGCCGTTAGAGTGGGATCACTTGCATATGGTATATAATACACCTAGCATTTCAGCAACGTCCGCGCGACCAAAAAAAAATCAAACAATAGGTTACGAAGGAGTGAATATAGAAGGTAATGGTCAATGGGGGAAGACAAGATAACGAACGTCGTCCTGAACGAGTGAAATGCAGGAAAGAGCGGATGTACAAAGGTTCCGCAACAATTGGAAAGGCATCCACAGAATATGTCGAAATCTGGCACAGCCAAAGGTGTCGTATCCGGTCCTCAAGCGGACCCCGATTTCCCTACGTTTTGTTGGGCTTCCTCGTGGATTTCACCTCGCATCTGAGCCATGGTATAGCCAAACGCTGCGATAGCGGACCATATTGCAGCATTTGTCCCCTGGTTGACCGAGGGAAAGTAAGTCTTCGAGTGGAAGATGGAGGAGCCAATGACGAACCTGATAGAACAAGGCAGCCAAAAAGCCCTGTATCACCAAAAGGACAATCCTTACAACCCAGCTACGGTAGACAGGGGTGCCCTTCATAAATGGGGCGGGATACTCGAGTAGAATCATGAAGGTCCCAATAATCATGGAGAGAATCTGGACTAAGGGGACGGTGACAATGACGGCAATGAAGGGTGCAGCGCTGGCTCCAGGGCTACCATAGGTAACAGTGAGTGGACAATAACCTTAATGCAGACCACAACTCACATTATGCCTTTCTGCGTGGGGGTGTTCATTCTAACACCAGACACGAAGTCCCAGAAGAACTTGCGGAAGAATAAGCCCCAGAATCCTGCCCAAACGAGATCTGAACGACGAACAAAGTCGTGTCAGAAGACATCTGGACAACGATGAGTAGTAATACTTACAGACGCTGGCAGTAATTGAAACAAAGCGAGCCCACTGGTTCCAGATGAAGTGTCCCATTTCAGGTAAAGTAAATTGTGGTCAGATGACGGAGACGGTAGTCTTGCTCGACAATAAGGGGGAGGGAGAGACCGCTGAGAGGATGGGTGGCAGACTTCGACAATCAATGTCGCTTTCAAGAGTTGCTGTGGGACGTCAAGTCTCGATTAATGGGCGAAACGAAAGGAGTCTACGAGACCCAGAGTAAGCTTAGTTTTGCGGAGAGTGGGGGACTTGAGCATACCTCGACCAGCGAGTCAAGAAGTTAAAAAAGAGAAGTGAAAGAAAGAGAAGTAGAACAAGAAGGTAAGTGGTCGACGCGGACGTGTGTCTGCTGGGTGAAAAAGAAAGCCTCCGGTGGTATCCATTGCAGTTGAGGCCGACAGGGACCCCCAGTCTCCCACGGCCACGTTACTGGGCAACCTTTTCTTTTTCGTTGCTCCCATCTCCAAGTTACCTTGCAACCAACTCATAAAGGGCGTTTCACTCCTTGTGGATCGACGATGGCGTGGTTACGAACTTCCACCGTATAGTCCGTGACGTGGCTTAGGATTGTTGCACGACTGGGACGACTTACGTGCTGCTTGCAAGACTCCCTGCCCCCTCCATCACTTAAAGTTCATGTTTATACTTCGTATCTGGGCCTTACAGACGGTTTCCCCCTCTACCATGACCTTGTGGCGGCTCAGTGATCTCGGTCTTGGAGATCGATTTTCCATGTCTAAGACACTACAAAATCGTGGGGCGCTAAATAGTTGTCCACAGACGAGATATCGGCGTTTGTCCCACCACTCACCTTTAGACCGATTCCATCCTACTTGTCCACCTTCGTTGTGGCGCCCTCTTTGACCTCCACTGGCAAGTCGTCATCCTCTCCGGTGGAATACCCCGCTTCTGCCAAGTCGTCCCTCATCCTCTCTCGGCGGGATTTCGGTGCTGCTGTTGCAGTTTCTACGACGCGAGTGACGGTCTCACCTACTCCTATCGCGGCGTGGAGGAACGAGTTGACGGCAGTCGAGGCGTAGCCGGCCAAAGTGGAAGAACCAGTCGCCGCAACGTCGGTCAGAGAGTGTCCCAGTGACGCAAAAGTATTGGAAGCCGGCTGCGAGGCCGTATGTCTCAAACCTAGATGTCTACGAGGGAATCATTCAGCCGCACCACCCCAACGCTGGTGACGAAACATACGATTTGACCTGAGAGTTTATCAAGGTGGCTATATTCGTGGCATCCTGTTTGAACGTTGCACCCACTTCGTCTCCAACCGCACCAATCCCAGCTTTCAATAAACTTTCTTTGATCAACGCGTTCTCGAATCGATCGCGCAGTTCCTCCTCCACTGATCCCGATTCGATAACCGCTTCCGGGAAGGTGATCCGGACGTAGGAAGTCTCGATGCCAGGAGCTTTGAAGAAGTACCACAGCGGGTTTTGTGCGTGAGTGAAAAAGGGAGTGCTGGCGGAGAGAGGGAATGCCAATTCTCCAAGGAGCAATGTGAGACCTCTGGTCTCTGAATCTCGTACCAACGCCAACGTCCCAGAGGCCAATAGAACTGTGTCCTTTTCGACCAACTGCTCAGCGGTGCATCGGTCCAACGTAAGAATCGTGCTGGTGCTCATGGTGGAAACTGCCAAAACAATGCGACCCACAACTTGATGATGTCATGTTTGCTTACATAAGCATTCGACGGTATG
>WSTW01000531.1:0-13734 GCA_019632305.1 Tulasnella sp. 403
GAAAACGGCACCATTGTGGACTTCCTTGCGGATCGTGACCTAAATCTAGACGAACGGTTGGAGCTGGTATGTAGATTTATCATCATCCAATATGGATTCCCCTTGACATTTCCCTCAAGGCGAAGGATGTTCTCAAGGCCCTTGATTATCTACATGGGCTCGATCCCCCGATTTGCCATGGAGACATCAAACCGGTGCGTAGGTCTTACAGGGCGTCGCTCTTCGTCCAGCGTCCTTACCCCTTTACAGGTAAACGTCCTTATCAGCTCTCAGGGTCGTGCCATGCTCTGCGACTTTGGCCTCACTAAACCTATGGCCGGTAAACTCGTTGGGCAGGCGACCACTGGATTCAATGTCGGGGGTACCCTCCGCTACCAGAGTCCCGAGCTGATGAAGGAGAATCCTCAACGCTCCCCAAAGAGCGATATGTGGGCGTGGGGCTGTGTGCTCCTGGAGGTATGTACATTCCGTCCATTGTGCCTGCATGGCTCCGTTGACAAGCGTATCCATCGTGTCAGCTCTCAGTGGGGTGCTCACCGTACAAGGACGTGACGTTTGAAGGGGCGATTGTGAAGAAGATCGACGCCGGGGAACACCCTGCAGACCTCGGTGGCCTCGAACTTCCGGTTCCCATCCGCCAACTGCTGGGCAAATGCTGGGATATTGAACCCTGTCACCGTCCAACCGCTGGCGAGTGTCTCAAGGTGTTAACAGGTACGCAGATATAGATTGGTGGGTGAGACTGTCCGACTGACTTGGCATGTCCTGTGACCGATTCCCAAAGAGGAGCCGAGTTATACGAAAGATATGTCGTTATGGGAGTCTTCGGCAGTCGTCGATATTCTCAAGCGTGACTTGGTGCGTTCTCTGCTTACAATCGTGGACAGCGATACTGATGCGTGCGGGTGTAGGACAACGTGCTCCGTGTACTTGACCCGATCAGACTACGACGGTCCTTGTTCACTTTTTCCAATCGCAGGTATCAGGATGACTTAGGTGCTGTACACTCAGCCACGATGCGACGAGGTCTTCAAATCGTCCCAGAGCGCGTTGCCGTGAAAATTCTTCGTATCGGCGGGAGCAGAGCGGCTTGTGTACGGATGCTGATCGTACGTCGCTCGCTCGACATCTTACTGTATAGTTGGCATTTACGTTGGTTTAGTCCATCATCCGGGAGTTACAGGTCTGGTCGAGATTGGATCACCCCAACATCCTTCCCCTCACTGGATTCTGTCTAAACGAGCACCTGGATGAAGCGTGGTTTGTGTCACCCTTCATGGCCGACGGGAACATCGCCATGTATATCAGTGAGCAGAACCCCGGTGATGAGGAACGACTACAACTCGTGAGTGGCTCTGTCTTCCATAACGCCTATCCATGGTTTTACCCCATAGGATCCATAGGTACACGATGTAGCGGAAGGTTTGCAGTACTTGCATTTGTTGGACCCGTCTATCTGCCATGGCGATGTCAAACCTGTGAGTGACCTTCAAACTGGTCACGGCGTAACCTAATGGTCAGTTACCAGACCAATATTCTCATAAGCAAGAAGAAGCAGGCGGTGTTATGCGACTTCGGGCTTGCGAGGTCTTTGGATGGGATGCAATCGGGGTTGACGACTTCGACGTTCGACCAATGTAAATCCATCGCCTACCAAAGCCCGGAGGTGTGTTCGGGCAAGTCACGGCGGTCCCCCGCAAGCGATGTGTGGGCATGGGGATGTGTGGCCCACGAGGTAAGTGACCGACCGACCCCTTCCATGGTGGTTATTCACGATCGCGTTTGAATCAGATATTTTCCGGACGGTCGCCATACCTCGACGTGGCAACCCCAGCCGCCATCGTGGAATGCGTGGGACGTGAAGATCTTCCAAACGATCCTCACCACGGGTCCCTTCCCCTCCATGTCCAGGCTGTTGTTGCACAATGTTGGCAGGCGAACCCGGAGCTACGACCCTCAATGTCCTCCTGTATCTCTGCCTTACTCCGTCTTAAGGGTCTCCACCTCGACCGCAGCAAGATTACCTTTGACACCGATTCCAAGAGTAACAATGGAAGGGGAGGAGCATATTTAGCAGATCGGTGGGGAAACAAGCGTTCCGTTGTGCTAAGGAAGGTTCAGGTACGGGATGACAATCAGCGAGCTTTGCTTGTGAGTAGTTATAGCACTGCGTAGTTGCTCGTGTGACTGAGCGAGGGCAACCTAGGATGTGTCACGTCTATTGATAGAGTGGTCTTCCATAACGTGGCACCCGAACGTTGAGAAGTTGGAGGGCTTCTGCCTTGGAGAATCATCTAGCGATATTTGGCTCCTTTGGCGCCGGCCAGCGGTTGATGTTGTCGGTTATGCAAGAGAGAATAATTTGGGCCTTTGTAGGCGATACGAACTTGTACGTAGATTTACACATGTTTGGCCACTGTGCTTACCGGTGCTACAGGTTTGCGACGTCACGCGTGGTTTACATTATTTGCATACCCGGAATCCGCCAATACGCCATGGTCACCTGAGCCCAGTGAGAGTCCCAATTGGAAATATGATGGAATTAGTGCTAATAGTTTTGTCGTAGGGGAATGTGTTAGTGGATGATGAGGGCCGGGCTGTGGTGTGTGGTGCGGATTTACCCGGTTTGACGGAGGAGGGAGACATAAGACCGGAAGGGATGGTGGCATACTCGAGCCCGGAGGTGGTGGATGGCGGTGTGCCAACGCTACCGAGTGACATCTGGTCATGGGGCTGCGTCGCTCAGGAGGTGGGTTTGTCTGGCTGTCCTTCGGCCCAGACTTATAGGATACCTGGACATCTAGATCTTGAGCAACCAATCATCGTATAACGAGGCAGCCAATCTGGATGGGGTGAAGACTATGATACGACAAGGGGTAGCTCCTTCTCGGATTGGTGAATTGGAGATCCCGGTTGAAGCGAAGGATGCTCTAGCGAGGAGTTGGGAGCGGGAGGCGACGTCCAGACCGGGAATTAAGATCTGCATGAGGGCATTTGTTGGATGTGTGATGGAGGACGGTCCAACGATCAATAGTATACCGTGAGTTCCTCCCGGTGAGGCAAAATTCAGTATGGACTGATGCGCAACAAGGTGGTGGTCTGCGATCTGTTACCTTCCGGACAGTAAAAGCTTTGTGGTGCGACTGGGCAAATCAATTGAGATATACGATGCCCAGACCGGTGTCAAGATTCGGTGAATACACGACAATCCCTGTACGACCGGATCTCACTATTTCGCACAGGACACTACAGGCTCCTACCAGCGAAGTGATTTATTCCTTGTGCTTCAATCACGATGGCCAATTTGTCGTGGAAGGGGGTCACAAGAACGTTACGGTAAGTGGTTATGTACCTTGTGTCAAGTTTGCTAACGTGTACCAGGTACGAGACTTGTCGACTGGAAATGTCAAGCACACATTCAAGGGACACTCGGAACTGGTACGGAGTGTTAGCGTGTCATCGGATGAGGCATCTATCGCCTCAGGGTCTAATGATAAGACCGTTCGATTGTGGTATCCAAGCAATCCGAGCAAGAATCGCACCCTCGAAACTCCCAATTGGGTGTGGAGTGTTGCTGTCTCGCCGGACAGTCAATCCGTCGCTGCGGGGGGCGATTGGAAAGGGGTTATGGTGTGGGCTGTCAAGGATGGGACGCTCATTGCCTCACTGGAGCATAAGAATGAGATATGGGCGGTCAAGTTTGTGCCTGATCGGAAGTGGCTGGTGTGTGCTGATGGAAAAGTGATTCGGGTGTGGGACGAGGCGCGCACTGATGCACCGTATCGCAATTTTCACGTGCAATCTGAGGTGAGTGCGGTCGGTGCATTCTCTGGTCGGGACCGACTGGTAATAACGTTTCTTAGGGTTCGATCGGGGAAATTTCTGTGTCGAGAGATGGCAAGTGGATCGTGTCGCATTCGAATGGGGAAATCTGGGTTACCGACACGTCTCGCAACTCATCGATCTTGATGGGTCGGGTACCATCAGGTTTGTCCTCTTCGTTCTATCCTGTTGAAGCTTACTCAACGTTTTCATAGACCGTTCTGTAGTTCTAAGCCCCATCTCGGAACACGACGGGAAAGGCTTTGTTGCTCTCAGGCACGAGGACAAAGTGTTGACCTGTACGTTGACCTTTATACCCCCGAGAGCTTTATGCTAATATAGTGTAGGGTGGTATAATCTTGACGGCTGTACACTTCCTCAGTGGCCGGATAGTCCTGCAGACCAGTGAGGGAGGGAAGCCTCAGAGTACCCGCTCCTTTCGTCATTGATCCCGGTAGCATACACATGTATTGAACGCTGTGATCGATCTGTGCTATGCACGTCATCCCTATAGTCATTTCCCAGTCACCCAAAGCTCACTACGTAGCCGTTTCGGAATTGGGCAGCAGGGTGCATCCGAGGGTACGACGGTATCGTGAGCGTCACCTGCAATTTATGTTGAGGTAGTGGTTAGAGCGGGCACCAGGATATTCTGGAAAGAATCTGTATGTAGGATTACAACAACAATGGCGATGCTCGATTGGGACGTGAGTCTCGTCGAGCATCCTTCCTGTGCGCGGGTGTTTAGTTTCTACTATTTTGCTCCAGACCAAACCACGTACAATTGCGTTTCCCCGACTCGACATTCCGTACGACCCATTGCAGTACTCATGCTCTTTTATCCTGCCCCTCGATGACACCGCAAGGAATTATTGTTCCACTGTGTGGTGTTAACCTCGCAACTCGCAATATGCACCGTTCTGTGCGGAGACGTCGTGCCCGGCTGCTGATCCACAACAACCAGAAGAAGATATCCCTGGTACGTCGACTGAGACAATCGCCATCGGTGAATAGGCGAATATGGACCTTGTCCCAAACTGTGGATACAGAGCATTCTTCCGGTCTTGGCTGTTAGCGGATTGGCTGGTCAGCTTGCCCATTAGCTTACGCTGCGTTTTGGTGGATTGCGGATAGAGTTGCTAGACTCCAAGATTGGACAAGCAAAATGGAGGCCCAACGGTATGAAATCAACACATTGCCTAGTGAATCGGCGGTTGCCCCGCCAACACCTCAAGCGATACCCGCACACATTACACTCCTTGCAGTTGATTCCTCCCCACCGCTCCGTATTCTATACCTGTGTCATGGCCGCCAAGGTTCACTGTTTACCGACTAGTACGATCCATGAAGGACACCCTGGCTCACCCTCATGCCCGGATGCCATCGTTGTGGCCGTACTGGATCTCCTCTTGCTGTCCCTTATAACCTAGCAGATCGGCTCAACTTTTCCGCGCACGTCCCCCAGCGATCCCACCTAACGTACACCAAGAAATGCCCCCACAGACCACACCACTCATCCAACAACCTTAACCCGAATGCTAGAATATGCCCAACTCCTTCTACTGAAGGTGGGCACGTATGGCGAAAAAACGGATATGACTACCTTGTTCTCTTCCGCCATCTATCTTTGGGCGCATCCTCCCCTCCGACTCATGTACATTCACTTATTCCGATCGATGTGACCTTGTACCTCCTGCGACCAACACATCCACTCGGTCAAGTTAGCGGACATCTGCTGTCTTGGAGATTTGCGCCCATTTTTCGCCGTCTCTCAAGAGCCCGCACCCTCTCGTGCTGGTTGACCACAGCCGTTTGTGCTGTTACCTGGGTAGGGTGCATACTTGGCTCCCCCCTTCCCTTTCTAATCCTGACCGTGGTTCCATATTGGGTTTACAATGTCTTTACTGGGTCCGTCGCCTGTGGGTGGATTTTCATTGCGTAACGGTGGTTGCCTCCTGCTAGGCCACATCAAGCGGTGGGTTGTAATGTCCTCATTCCGCACCAACGCCCCCCATGATCGACAAGGAGTATTTGGTTCCTATAGCTGTAAACCGAGTGCCTTTCTCGTCGCTCCCTGCCAAATATTCAACCCATCAACACATACTCACTACCCCAGCATGTGGAATCACAACAACAGCCGTGTCCTCCCTCTACCAGTATCTGTCTCCAAGCGTCGTTTCACCTGGCCAAAGGATCCGACTCCATCATGGGACCTACGGTTTCGATAAGCAGCCTACGAGGAAACGCGCGGTCCAGACGATCCAGTAGCACCACTCCGCTTACATGGAAAGCACAACCACAAACATCACAATTTCTGGTTCGTTCGACATCCTTGGCTGAATTGTCGGTGGGGTGGCTGACAAAATGACGACTTGTACGTTCTGTTAGGTCCGGTTCTTGGCGAATGGGGACCATGTGTGGTGCATACCTTGAGATGGTTGTGCTAACCCGGACGGCGGGTTTTTCAAAGCTGCTATGGCCAAGGAACTGCGGTCGGACGTACCGATATGGGAATTGGTGCCGGACAACGGGATCGATGCACCGTGGGATGTAAGTGTCCCTACTCGTCCGCCTGTCATCAATTTTACCAGCTACCATTTTGATACAAACCAGGCTCGCACCCGACCAGTGTACGTTATAGACATCTCCCCGTGTTCGATTTGCTTCGCCTGTCTTCCTCTCTCCCTCCCTTCCCACCGCCGTCCCCTCTACTCCACTCATCACCGATCCCGTTTATGCCACCTACTCCACCGTCGACGGTTGTGCAAAACAACTTTATGGGGAAAGACAACTGATCGAGTGATAGGTAAGTCTCTGTTGGGCCACTATAACCACCACGAATGCCTTCATATAACTGACACCTTAGGGTGTTTTTTTTGGATAGAGATTCCGTGGTTTCAACTACCTACGCTCGGGCCATGATATGGACATGACCATTGAGGTCGAAGCCACGTTCGACGGGGTGTGCTATTCCGATCGACGGCCGAAGTAAGGATTGCGGCAGATGGTTGGGTAGGTATTCGTTCAGAGGGGAATGAAAAGATTCGCTCAGTTCGTTCGTAGTCCAGCGATCCCGACCTAAAGAAACGCACATACAGGCCTCGCCACACACCCAGCTACATCAGCTTGTTCTAACTCCACCATGTTCGAGTCCACCCAAATGTTCATACAGAAGATGGAGGCGTACGACGGGAGAAGGGCGTTCGAGTGCCCGTCCTCTCCGTTGACTTGTCCTTCGTCATCCTCTTCGACTTAGCCAGCATGCAATCCGGATGCCCTATCCAAACCGACGTGATCTTAGCATCTTCCTACTTTCAACCCATCGACTCGCCCAAGCAATGGGACATCGAGACTTTCCAATATGACATAGTGGTTGCAATCTTTTATGTTGCCACACGCAACACGACCTAACGTCCCGATCCGTAGGGCGTCTTTATTGCGTTGGTCCCCACATCCCTCCAGCACGTCCTTGCAAAGATCGCCCTCGAATGACAGAAGACCATCAATCACGACTCGAAAGCCGCGGTATATGCCACCCGGGCACTCGGTGTGGTCATCCAACGCAATCCTCCTCTGCCGGAACGTCTGGCCTACAGCGACTGAATGTGGACGACACGAGCCGCTCTCTTTTATCCATCGTCTCGTGGATCAAGAAATAAAAGCAAAGGCCGACGAGGGTTGAGAGGTCGAGGCACTATTCCCGAAGCTATGGGACATACGTACGTTCCCGATTCCTGTCCCCATTACGATATACTGAGATTTTTCGAGGCTTCTCGTTGGTAGCGCAAGTCTCGCCACTTCTGCAATACCTGTGTACACGCTCGATATACGTTCCGACTCACCGCGTCACGCACCGAAGTCGGCCTACACATCCCCGATCATGGCCAGGGCGATAAACACCGTCCGGAGTTTCAAGTCCTCATCGAATTGTCGCACCCCGCTGAGTTCGTCAGAGAGAGTACGTTTCTTGCGAGTGTATGATTTGCGTAGGCAAATTGCTGATCCAGGTTATGTAGATTGGAGGCTGTATGGTTCTGGATCGTCGCTATTGGAGGGAGTCGTCCGGGAATCGTTGGACGGGTTGTTCGGTGCTAAAGGATATGGCAGGTAAGTCCCTACTTCCTCAACCTTTTTGAAACGATTTTCTGACTCTGACAATGTGGGTGTGCTTTTCAGGCGCAATCGTCGGTACCCAAGCCTGCTCCTCCCATTGCCCCGGCCCCGGTCCCTACACATTCAAACTCCAACGCTGGTTCGACGGCATAGAAAGATGAGGGCCCGCACATCACCCGAGCCTGCACTCTGTCATGCCTACTGACGCTCCGGTCGGTACACATCCTTTCTAAACTTACCAGTCTGCGATGATGCCCTTTGGCGCAGGAGCTCGAGTTTGCGAGGGATGAACTTCGCCCAGCACATAATACAGATAGGTATCGTCATCCCTATCCTTGTGCGATCGTACGAGTGTAGCTGACAAGAGTTGCAGCACTTGTCGCGACAATTCGCAATTTCGATGTCGTCATCCCGCCCGAAACGACTGCCGGGTTTATGGTTTGTGGATCCATGCTTCTCGCAAGACGCTTCTATAGGTATCTGATGATGCCGCGGTTTATGAACAGGACGTCTCACCGGGACGGAAGGTACGGTTGCCATTCAGCCCTCAAAAAGGGTCAGTACCACGCGTGTGTTCTATGTACATTCAAGGAGCTCTCGTTCGGTAAGATCGCTCGGACTTTGTTCCCTCGAGACCCCCTTTTCCTTTCCCCAGTCTTGGTTTGGTGCTACCGCCATTTGCTTTCTCCTGTTGTAGATAGTTCGTGCTCCTCGGAAATCCGTTCTGTAGCGTACTAGTGTTTGGTTGTAAGGACCGATGAGATGATAAATATAATTTGCAGCGATGGAGATACAGACTGTTGCGTCGTCGGGAGATCGAGAGACTCGGGAGCAAAATGTGACGTGCTCGATCGCGTGTTCGGCTTCTACTATTCTGATACAGACCAAACCTCAACCGCATTTCCCCGTACGTCGAATCCGACATGGCGCCCTTCTTCAACCCACTCTGCAGGTGTCATTGCAGGCAACGCGTTGTCATGCGAGACTTTTGGGTGGACATTCGACGCCGATCTTGGCCTCTTCTATATCTCTATCATTTCCTTCTATACGTCGCTTCCTCCATCCACGTCAACCGGAACGTCTCAAGCCCGGCGATTACTGTTGGTCAGAAGCAAGCGCGGTGAATAGTGGACCTCCTGGCATGTGGGTACCATGGTTTCTTCCGACCCCACCTATTGCCCAAACAATTTCGCCAGCTTACGGGGTGGATGAACCTTACACGTGAACGTACAGCATGTTACAACCTCCCGTGTGTCTTGAACCTCGACTATCGCACAAAACAACTATAGGGAAGAGTGATCGAGCGTCGGGAGTGGTGGGTCGGGGTGGCTTGTGCATCCCTATGACCCGGGGAGGAGATTCCAAAGTGAGTAGCGAGCCAGCTCACCGGGAATCCGAGTTAATCACTCCTTCTCACTCCTTCTTATCGGGGAAGTTGGGCTCTTCGTTCGCTTCTGACCGGCCTCGAGGCCGACTCGCGCAAACGGCCACCCGGTCATACATCTACCAGACCACCAACCCATTCACCACAACCTCCCTTCGAGCTAGATCGCTCTTCATCTGCCTCATCCTTACACCTCTTGTAAATCTCTACGCGCACCCATGACCCAATCCATCGGATCGACGCAGGATGCACTTCCGCTAAAGGACCAACTGGTGCGTCGCCCCAATGACTCACGATTTGCCGTCCGCTAATCTGACGTCGGACAGGCCAATTTACTGGAGCCAGTTGACGGATTACGACTGAGCCAACCTCGCTTGAACTTTCCTAACCGCTCGTTCATCGCTCAGGGAGGGTTTGGCTCAGTCCATCGCGCGAAGATGGGTAAACGAGGCATGGTGGCCGTCAAAAAGCTTCGTGCAACAGGAGACGAAGACCTCGTCCGCAAAATAAATGTAGGTATCTCCGTATGTTCTTGCTATGGCATCAATATGCTCACACCCACAAAGGCGCTGGTTCGGGAAGTATCCGTCTGGGCGCCACTTCAACATCCCCACATTGTCCAATTCATCGGTTTCTGCCTCCACCTCAAAGAGATGGAAGCCTGGATCGTGTCCTCGCTTGCAGAAAATGGCACGGTTGTCAACTTCCTTTCGGGTCGCGAGCTAAACTTAGAAGAACGGATGGAACTAGTGCGTGGTCTCATTACTGCTCAACGGACCATTCTTGACTTTTTCCCCAAGGCGAAAGATGTTCTGAAGGCCCTTGATTATCTCCATACGCGAGATCCCCCGATTTGCCATGGAGATATCAAGCCGGTACGTCTATCTCATGCTTCCCCTTCATCCGCGGTTCTCATCCCTTTAAAGGTGAATGTACTCATCAACTCTCAAGCCCGTGCGATGCTTTGCGACTTCGGCCTCACCAAGTCTATGGGCGACAATGCTCCTGGCCAGGCGACGACTGGCTTCACTCTCGGCGGCACCCTTTGCTATCAGAGTCCCGAATTGGTGACGGAGAACCCCCAGCGTTCCCCAAAGAGTGATATGTGGGCATGGGGTTGCGTTCTCCTGGAGGTAGATCTGCCATTTTCTTTCATTGTGCTTGTGTGGTTTGCATGACAAATGTGTCCATTGTTTCAGCTCTCAACAGGACATGCGCCGTACAAAGGTGTGGCGGTTGCAGCGATTGTGACGAAGATCAACTCGGGGGAACCTCCCGCCGATCTCATGAGCCTTCAACTCTCGTCTCCCATCCCGCAGCTGCTTGGCAAATGTTGGGACATCGAACCTGGACATCGCCCTGCAGCTGCCCATTGTCTCGAGTTGCTGACAGGTGTGTAGAGAGTTTCACCAGTCAGACTGCCCGATTGAATTGTCTTTTTCTGCAACAATCCCTTAAGAAAAACCGAGTTATACGACGGACATGTCATTATGGGAGTCGCCAACCGTTGTCGATATCCTCCAGCGTGACCTGGTGCGTCCTCGGCTCTCACTAATGAGAAACAACACTAATGTGGGTACGTGTAGGATAACGTACTCCGCGTACTTGATCCGATCAAACTACGAACGTCTCTGTTCACGTTTTCCGATCGTCAGTATCAGGATGATTTGCGTGCCGTGCACCTCGCCACGATGCGGCGAGGTCTTCTGACTTCGCCAGTCCGCGTCGCTATTAAAATCCTTCGGATCGGCGGGAACAAGGCGGCTTGCGTACGCATGCTGATCGTATGTCTCTTGCTTGAACCCTTGCAATCTTGTTAGGACTGACATTGTCGCAGGCTGTCGTTAGGGAGTTACAAGTTTGGTCGAAATTGGATCACCCCAACGTCCTTCGTCTCACCGGATTCTGTCTGAACGACCGCCTGGACGAAGCGTGGTTCGTGTCACCTTTCATGGGCAACGGGAATATCGTGATGTACATCAGTGAGCGAAACCCGAGTGGTGACGAACGTCTAGGACTCGTGAGTGGTTCTGTCTGTCGTCACACATACCATTGACGGTTTTGCCTTCATGGCTCCATAAGATATACGATGTGGGGAAGGGGTTGGAGTATTTGCATTCCTTGGACCCACCTGTCTGCCATGGCGACGTCAAACCTGTGAGCATTCTTAACTCCCCACTTACGATGTACCCTAACAGTCTGTCAGACAAATATTCTCGTAAGCAACGAGGAGCGGGCGGTATTGTGTGACTTTGGGCTGGCAAGGTCGTTGGATGGCACGCAATCGGGGTTAACAACATCGACGTTCGACCAGTGCAAATCCATCGCCTATCAGAGCCCGGAGCTGTTCTCGGGCAAGTCACGGCGGTCACCCGCAAGCGATGTATGGGCATGGGGATGTGTGGCTCATGAGGTAAGTGACCGACCGACCTCTTCCGCCATGGTTATTCACGCTTGCATCCGAATCAGATATTTTCCGGACGGTCGCCATACCTCGAGGTGGCTACCCCAGCCGCCATCGTGGAATGCGTGGGACGTGAAGATCTTCCAAACGATCCTCACCACGGGTCCCTTCCCCTCTATGTCCAGGCTGTTGTTGCACAATGTTGGCAGGCGAACCCCGAGCTACGACCCTCGGTGTCCTCCTGTATCTCTGCCTTACCCCGTCTTAAGCGTCTCCACCTCGACCGCAGCGAGATTACCTTTGACACCGATTCCAAGAGTAGCAATGGAGGGGAAGGAGCATATTTAGCAGATTGGCGGGGAGACAAGCGTTCCGTTGTGTTAAGGAAGGCTCGGCTACAGGATGACAATCAGCGAGCTTTGCTTGTGAGTGGTTATGGGACTGCGTAGTTGCTTGTGTGGCTGAGCGAGGGGAACCTAGGATGTGTCACGTCTATTGATAGAGTGGTCTTCCATAACGTGGCACCTGAACGTTGAGAACTTTCAGGGCTTCTGCCTTGGAGAATCACCTAGCGATATTTGGCTCTTTTGGCTCCGGCCAGCGGTTGATGTTGTCGGTTATGCAGGAGAGAATAATTTGGACCTTCGTGGGCGATACGAACTTGTATGTAGATTTGAACCATGTTCGGACACAGTGTGCTGACCGGTCCTACAGGTGTGCGACCTTACGCGTGGTTTACACCATTTGCATACTCGGAATCCGCCAGTATGCCACGGTCATCTGAACCCAGTACGTGTCCGAATTGGAAATATGATGGGATTGGTGCTAATAGTTTTGTGGCAGGGGAATGTGTTAGTGGATGATAAGGGCCGGGCTGTGGTGTGTGGTGCTGATTTGCTCGTTCCGTCGGTGGAGGGAGACTTAGGACCAGAAGAAAGGGTGGCATACTCGAGCCCAGAGGTGGTGGATGGCGGTGTGCCAGCGCTAGCGAGCGACATCTGGTCGTGGGGCTGCATCGCTCAAGAGGTGGGTTTATCTGGCTGTCCTTCGGCCCAGGCTTACAGGCTACCCGGTTACCTAGATCTTGAGCGGTCGGTCACCATATAACGAGGCAGCCGATCTGGATGGGGTGAAAACGATGATACGACAAGGGGTAGCTCCCGCCCGGATTGATGGATTGGAGATCCCGATTGAAGCGAAGGATGCTCTAGAGAGGAGTTGGGAGCGGGAGGCGACGTCCAGACCGTCAATTGGGATGTGCATGAAGGCATTTGTTGGATGTGTGATGGAGGACGGTCCAACAGTCGATAATCCTGAGTGTCATGAACGGGCTTGAAGCCTCGGACACGGGTGCTAGGACTGTGGCGTGGGATAGTAGATGTCTGAGGGGGTACTGGGTGCGTCGGTGAGAGGGACGTTGGCGAAGGGAGGTAGGAAGCCCAAAGGGGCCTAGAATAGATGTCGATAGCAATGAGAGGGAGTACGAGTTGGATTGCGAAGTGTGGGGATTGAGAGTCTTGAGTACGTATAGCGTGGTGAAGGCGTGGGAGGATAGAGTTGGGTTGTGGACTTGGTAGGGCAGCGTGTAAACTTGGTGTGGACTTAGAAGAGGGAGCGACGACGGAATGGCAATGCAAGGTGGAGCTTGGGTCTGAGTTGCAAGTGCAAGGAGTCGAGGTCACAGAGATGTATACGAGAGGACACAACCGAGATACCCTCTAGCGGAGGTACAGGGAGGTGCAAGGCGACAGGAGTGGTGAAAGAGGACGACGACGACACAAGGATCGGATGGTGTCCAAGTGGGGTCAGAGGAGGATGATGACAGCGACAAGAGAGACAGCGAGGACAGAGTAGAGGCGAGGGGACAACAGGACAAGAGGGAGACAGAGGGATGTTGACGAGATTGCTAGATGCGGTACAACAGTACTACGAGTGCGATACTTATACTACATTGTGGAGACAGTGGAGCGGGACGATGTCATCGAGCGTCGTTGCGATGTCATGCCTGGTT
>WSTW01000533.1:0-13697 GCA_019632305.1 Tulasnella sp. 403
AAAGTGGGGACGTCGTAGGGTCGAGGTTACAACCAGCCGATGCAGCACAAATACGTCAACGGGACGTTGCGGGGGCACAATATTGCGAACGGCAATTGATAAAGTGTGCTGCATGGGTGAGTGTTACGTGGGTGATATTGGAGGTTCATCTTCGATTCCGATCGAAATTGTTCCCCTTAAGGCTGATGTCCCAAAGCAAACGCTTCTGTTTACTTCATTAAGCTGAGGGGCATGAGATACGTGGCATAGAGTCAAACGGAGTTACTTGGATCTCCTGGTCAAGAAGCGCTCCACGTCGCTGTTTCGCCCTTCTCAAGTGACAACACCATGGCTGTAAAGCCCTCAGATGAGGTCCAATCTATGAATTCATGGGTTGTTTTGCGTAAGTCCTGCAGACAGGAATGGAACAGTTTGACGTAAGGACGCGAGCCGCGTGAAAGTTCGACTCGGACGCGACGCGCTTCACCTAAACGCGACCATCGATTGCTAACATGTCTGCAACATCCGGTATAACTGCTAGCCAAGACCTTCTCGACCAGTATGCTACAGCCGTTTCTCGGGGTAGTGGTGTCCGATTCTTGAAGATCGCTATTCAAAATGGTCAGTACTTGGACATTAACCCCCGACACCAACATTCCTAATCCAACCCGTCCATAGAATCCCTTGTTCCACTAGGAACTTGGCCTTGCGAAGGACCCGAGCTCAAGGACGATCTTCATGTCCTTGCGACCATCCTCGAGGATAATATTCCGGCATATATACTCGCAAAACTGGACTCGGGAGACAACGATTGGCTCTTCATTAGCTACGTTCCCGACGTTGCGAAAGTGAGGGACAAGGTGTGTCACAACTATCTTCTTATTCCGACTGAACTGGAGCTGACTTCCATATAGATGCTTTACGCCTCCTCACGGAACGCCCTCACCAAAGCAATCGGAGGCCAAGTATTCAAGGACACAATCTTCGCAACCTCCAAAGTCGGTCATATTCCGCTATTTCTCATGGAAACGTAATGATCGCACCCTCAGTCGGACGTAACCCCGGACGCATACGCGGCGCATCTCAGACACCTCGCCGCACCCAAGCCAATGAGTGCCCGCGAAGCCGAACTAGCAGAGATCCGCCAGGCAGAGCTCAAGTCGGTGGAAATGTTTGAAGGTTCTCGTGCTCGCAAAAGCCATGTCGATTCCCAGTTTGGTTTGAAGTGGACCCAAGAAGTTCAAGATGTGGTCGATAATCTCACTTCTGAGGGTAGCCCAAACCTCATTATCATTGTGGGTCTTGGAATTTGGCTGTGGCCTAACCATTTTAATGACATTGTTTATAGGGGGTAAATACGGACAACGAGTCTCTGCAATTAGTCAACGCAACAACAGTGGAGTTGGACGATCTTGCCGATGCTCTACCATCAAGCGATCCCTGTACGTCCAGCATTGCCCAACATCGTCGGCCCTGACTCTCAAATTACACAGGCTACGCATTCTATCGGTGGCAGGGAGGGAAAATAGGTACGTTTGAAGTGGCCACCATTCAGTGCGTTTCACCGACCACTGCGCAGTTTCCATCTACACCTGTCCATCCGCTTCAAAGATCAAAGTCCGGATGATATACTCTTCAGGCAAGCAAATGCTCATCAATCAGGTCGAGCTATCTGTAGGCCAGAAGGTATTCCGACGCCTTGAAGCCACCGAGCCTAAAGACTTGGACCTTTCTTTTGTCAACGAGCAGGAAGAACAACCCACCTCATCTACGGGTCCCCCATCATTTGCACGGCCTAAGGGACCTCCTCGTAGACGATGAAAGGTGGATGTGGTAGACACGACCTGCGGCAGTAGAATGAGATACTCTTGCTCACCAGATGTATAATTTTGGTTATAGATGCATGCGGAATACGCCAAGGTGGTCATAGCTTTTCGATGTGCCGTGATGTTTGCGTCAAGGTCTTAGTTCGGACGCGGTAAACCTCGTTATCTCCGTTGCAGCGGCGTTTCTTTCAAGACAGCACGGATTACGCACAGCCAACTCTTGATCAGCCATCTTCCCATATCGCGTGCGTTCGGTTGACTATGGCGTCCTTAGCTCTGTAGATCCATGGAGTAGCTTGTGGTCAAGGCAGTTCACCACGGGTGGCCTCAATGCCAAAGCAAACGTGCCGAAGAGCGAAGCCATAGGCAAGGACTCTGTATTGCCACAGCGGTGGCTTTCTATCTTTCCCTTGCGGTTACAAGAATTCCGGCATGGTTGCATTGCTTATTTCAAGCCTACACGTTATGCGATGTACTCGACTCCGTGAGCCTCGTATCCACTTTGGACGCAAAAACGGACCCAAGGGCCAAACTCACACCGGAAGCAAGCAGAGGGTTGTACACCTGGGTAGAGTTGTGATCGGTGGATTAATGCTAGAAGGTACGGCCAAAGAAGCTAGTTCGGGCGGTCAGCATCGCAGCCCTGTGGATCCTTGCCATACACTCACAACAAAATATTACCAGGTCAAAGAAGACCAAAATGATCCGCATATGTTTTGAACGAATGGCCGATCCGTCTTTCGACTTTGGCCAAGGCCATTCAAGGGCGACGATTTCATGCCTTTTACCTCGCCCGCGGTGGCCATACCCCAAATAAGCTTGAGCTCCTCACCCGAGTCGTGGTCATGAGCGCTTTAAGTATTGCCTCATTGCTCACCAAATCCGGGGGCTCGTACCGATCACCTTTATTGGGCTTCGGTGGTGACAATGTACAGACCTTCCTCCGCATCCTAAACGGCATTCTGCTGCGAGGGACATGAAGGCTCAGGCGCCCCCTTTTTGCTGGATTTCCAGAACCTGTACCGTCCTTGCTGCAGTCATACCGGGTAACTGGACCGTACTTTTCATTTGTGTCCCGTCGTACAACGAGGGCCGTTGAGCTTTCCCTTTTTGAGACTCTGGAAATGAGATACATGCGGGACATTTGCTGGAGAAGCTCAGTAGAGCTTATATCAAGCAGCCACCAATACTTCCGGTATGCGGACAAACTCCCAACGGATTTCATTTCCCAGCGATACTTCCGTGAAGCATATCGTTGAAGGCGTGTCCTTTATTTCATCTATTAGATGATGTCGCCATCGCGGAACGAGGCTATGTTGTGGCCAACATGCTATCGAAGGACTAAAAGGTGACTTGAGCTACCAGTTTCTGGTTACTCATAGCAACTATCACTGTTATCCGTCATGTGGACATTGAGCGTGCCGTTCCAGGTCCAACTCACGAAGCCTAAGAACGTATGAAGCGGGCTGCTACCGGAGAGCATTTCAATAACAACCACTATATTAATGCTAAAGCAGGCTATTGATGCGAGGTGGAAAACGCAAGGTGAACCTTCAAATGTATTAAAAGATATCCTGGTGAAAGTTGCAGCTGCACCTAGCTTCTCTGCGTAAGGCCTTCCACAAGTTCGCTCGGCAGACTTCAAGTTGCTTCTTGCGGAATGGTCGAGGCACGTTATCTATCATCTTTCGCCACGACTTTACCTTCCGCCTGAGCGAAGGGAACCCTTACGTGGAAGATCCTCCCAGGTTTTCCACCCCCTCCTGCCAAATGCGAGTACATTCCGTTGATTCGACGATTCGACCGAAATCAACTTTTATGACTTGTCACTCGACTCAGTCGACATCTTTACGGCACCACACAAGAGTTGCAAACGCGGTTTATGACCCGTGGTCGTCCCGGGTGCTATGTCCCTTGACGCCGGCGCGCTGCTTTGGGAAACAACAAACCGACTTAATATTCAATGTGACTATAACTAATGACACCGGCGCTTATGCTTTGAGGGCAGAATGATCCGTTGCTGGACACAGTTTACGTGCGCCGGCATCGTACTGCATGCAACTTTTCTCAGATTTTCACTCCGGCAGCACGCGTTCACAGCGATTTTTCACATGGACTTCACCATATATTCCTTCTACCCCTCGTTCGCACCAGTGCACCCGTGTGAAGTATGATTTCCCTCAGTCTTTGGCTACGGAGCCCTGCTTTGTAATTGAGCAAATTCGCCCCAGTCTACGTCGCAATCGCAGACCAGAGACCAGCATTCTGCCTCTCGTCAGAAAGGTAGTCCTTAGGACTGAAAGAGCGGCAGCCGTCTGAACTATAGTATGAGTGACCGAGATTTGATTTGGGGTGATCTGTGAGTGACTCCGTACACAAAACAGTGTGGTATATGCTGAGGTCCAACTCCAAGGTTGACGGATGTCATGCCCTGGCACAGGGGAATCTGCATGATCAGCGAAGAACACAGGGAAGTCCTGAGAGGGTATATAGCTGGTACTAGGCCTCGATCTAGATCATCTATGGCAAGACCTTCCAGCCCGATGGAATATAAACCCTGGAAGGCAAAGAAAAGGCCGACCAACCAGAGAGCTTTACCATAACTTCTCTCCCTCGTCCGTCTCCCAAGATGGTGCCGAGCTTCTCCAAGACTTCGTCCCAGAAGGGACCACCAACGACGCGGGCCATACTCAAGTGATAATCTGTTCTACCAAACTTGCAAGCTATACTATCTGGTTCGAGTTCCAACCGTACAGGGGTAAAGGGATCCCATGCCTCAGCCCCAGCAGAGACTTGCTCCATGAATGGGCCGAAGATGACCTGGGGTGGGTGGAACGGGAATGCGTTGGCGGCTTCATGAACCCACCAGACTTTGCAGCGTGGTGCCCGCAGTCTAGAGAGAAGGCAGGCGACTTGAGGCGACTGACGGGAGTAGATGACGAAGCTTTGAAGATTTGGAAGAAAGACGAGTTTTTCTACGTCGGGCTTCCGAAGAGTGAAGGTGATGGGATCAAGAAGGATCCTGTCGAGCCGGGGACACCCCATCAGGAGTGCCGACAGGTCTTCCACACTGGTGGTCGTCAGCGAAAGTTTGAGGGATTCGATATTGGGGAAGTTCTGGGTGCTCAAGTCGGCCACCACCCCATTGAGGGACAACTCCTGAAGGCGAGGTGCGTGGCCAGCAAATAACGCGCCCCGTATAGCGATTTCCGTGACGCACGCCAGCTCAGCACGATGAAGCGATGGGGCCGGGCGATGAAGGAGTGGGGAAACGAATTGAAGCTGAGTGTCGTTGAGGGTCAATTGAAGGCTACGGACGCGGTGCATTTGCGGGAGCATCAGCTCAACCACCCTATCGAGGTTGTTTGTGGTCTGCCAGCAGACCACGAGTAACGGCCAAATACCCTCGGCTCGGGCCAGAATCGTCTTCACCACCCCTTCTCCCCGAGAGAGATCCACCAGAGACCAAAACCTCGGAGAGGATATTATGGCTTCGTTCCAGCGCCTGCAGACCATACGCATGTTGTACAGTTCGCGATAATAGATGGCCGGTCGTCTCTGCGCGTTCTGGTCAGGCGTATTGCCAACGTCCAGCTGGACGACGATCCCTAAGATGCGATGGAGTGTTTCTGGTGGCAATTGATGTGTTGCCCCAAAAGAACTACGGCCATACATGTGCGATCATCCTCAATTTCACATTCTTCCGGAAATTCCGGCATCACTTACCTCTCCGCGGGAACGACGACGTTCTGTGAGGGACTTGGTGGACTAGCCTTTGCGACGGGTTGAGGCCGCCTGTTTGGCATTGGATCAGGTTACTGAGAACACTCCAGAATCGATGAGGCTATGTGCGTTGAGCAATTAAAGAATGGATATCACTCACCGAGTGAGGTAATATTTCGGATGCGGCCGAGGTGGATATTCGTGAATACAGGCGGACAGTGGGTTCTCGTCCGCAGGGCATACCGTTCGTTGTGCGGTATATAAAGACAGCCGATGAGTGTACCCATCAAGTCGCTCGTTAAGTTGACATGCCAACTCAACGTTCGACACGACCAAAACATGGCGATCCAGCGCGGTCTGCCAAAGTTTTATGCTTAACTGAATCCTCCCAGCTCTGGGTCTTGCCAGAAATGTGGGGTGTAAGCGGTAAGGTTGCAAATTAAGTGGAAGGTGACCAACGCGACGAACATACGCATGGACCCGCTCAATCTCAAAGCGTTATGGTCGAGGCACCGCGCTGAAATTGGAGTAATTCCCAGATGTTTGGCTGCGAATGCCAGTGAGAGTAGCTCCCATATTTACGCCGTCTTATTGAAATGAATTAATATTGCAGATCAGCGAAACGCAATTATTAGCTGTCTGCGAAGGCAACTCACCATATGTCGGCAATTCACTCGCAAAACGAGGTATCAGCGTTTTGTATCGTTAACGACCGGATATACAACAAGAGGAAGACGTATGTCGTTTGAACTGATCCAGCTGCTTGTAGTAGTTCTCCAAAGATTTAGTTACAGATAGCGAAGATGCCACTCGAATGCCGAGTCCGTACTTGGACGGTAAATGCTGCATGTAAGTCGGTGTTCTATTCCAAGTGTAGTCGATTGGTGGCGGAATTGGTTTGAATTCGTCAGCGGGTTTCTCAACACCATCACGTGCACAACTGCTCGTGACGCGCAGCTCATAGAGTGTCGGGCTCTCAGACAGACGCAGATGTTCCCGTAAGTTCGTCGTGTCTGGTATCGAGGGGCTATTCTCGTACGTACGTACAAGACGCTAGGGGAACGGTGGAACCGTACGTCCTCGGGCCCTCCGTGTTAACCACAATAGGTATGCTCCGACAACCTTCCATGGGATATACTCTTGTGACTCGCACCGCATAATATACCTCATGCATCAACACAGGCACCCAACGTCTATAGATCGATCGCTCTCAATTCTGTGCAACCGGAAAATCAATATCGTCAGGATAGTATTGTGCAGAAGGGCCCAACCCCTGGTACGAGACGTCCAGTAGTCCCGATTTCTCCCACACCTATGTTGAAGAGGTTCCCGCAGGCAAGCACGGAACCGTTCCACAGAGCGCAGTGCGGAAAGGAGCCAACGTCGCCGGCATCGCTCGCCGTTAGCATTCCTGGGCCCCCAGGCTCAACCAGCGGGAAAGCGTCTGACACTGGTGACAGGCCGGACGAACTGGACACGTATTGGAGGCACAGGGTTCCGCTGCTGGAGCCCCCACCCTGGGCACCGGTGTGGTCAATCCTGTCTACATCGGGCATCCCCGCCATGAGCACCGCAGCGGACCTGGGACCCTATTGGCATCGAGACTTCAGCGGACGAGCTTTCACTGTTGGGTTAGCGTCGGGTTATACAAAGAAATGGCGTTTAGTGAATCGATGATCTGGATATATAGTATATCTGCGTGCACTAATGCTCTCGATGACCCCACCTGGAATCATTCGAGGCAGCCTGACGATGCCAATTCCGCAACTCAAGGCCCTCGGTATTGACAATTTCGTCAGGTTTGAATGCGTGGCGAACACCCTCCAAATCTGTGCTCCGAGCTCTGCAAGGATTGATCGAGGTCGGGATAATCGCAAGCAATCGACGGTAGGTGCTTTATCTCCTATTAGTGAGACGTCTGGTTTACCCAGCATATTAAAACCAGTGGTTGTCAAGGGAGGGATAGCGGGATGGCCTGTAGACGTGAAGAGAAACACTTGATCGTTAAGCGCCTTCTTGAAGGAGTGGCGATAAGGTGACCCTTTTCCCAGTTTTGATTTGGAAGATATGCTAACTACCAGCGCGATGGGATCTGTCTCAGGTCCGTTCGTGATTCCAAGGAGGGGCAAACATGGCGCTTCTGCCGAGCTCTGAGAGGCGGAACCTTATTGCTGAAGAAGAGTAGGACCTAGGTTTGCCTCTGGAACGACCTCCCTCCCCCCCCTCCTGAGCTGAATTCCGGACTAGAGCTCCCTCATGTAGCTCAAGTAATGACCGAGAAACACGCGAGCGTTTGGATTGAGCAGGGAAGAAGGAATAACAAGATATGGCATACCTTCGTGTGAGAGCAGAGAGGCTGCTTAACACGAGGACTGAAGAGGCTCGTTGGTGAATAAGGTCCATTGACACTTAAAGTGTATAAGCATATATCACCCGATGGGTGTGGTACCGAGAGTATTAGGTTCCAAACTCTTGAGGCCGGGCCTCGGGTTTACGGGCAAACTTCCGTCAGGTGCCCAGTCAATTTGGCCATGGCCAGTGGTGTCGGCTATCAAGCTCGACGTCTTCTCCCCAAATCGCTCTCAGAGGAACGCCAGCACCCGCCGTAGTATAAGATCCCTACACCTAATACAAGTTACGACAGAACTTTCCACCCTGAAGGAATATCAATCCTTGGATGCGAAGAGGGTGACAACCAACCAAAGGACTCTACCGTCACTTCCCTTCCTCGTCCGTCCCCCCAAACGGCGATGAGCTTGGTCAAGACTTCGGCCCAAATGGGGTAGTTGACACTGAGGAGGATCCCCAATCGGTAGCACCTTTCGCCGAACTTGCAGACCACCCTATCTGGCCCGAGTTCCAGCCTAGCGGGTGTAAATGGATCGCTTCCTTTGGCCGCAGCGGCAACGTGCTCCATGAACGGTCTAAAGATGATCTCTGGCGGATAGAACCGAGATCCGACAGTTGCCTCGTGAACACACCAGATCCTGCAGTATGGTGCTTGTATTCTAGAGAGAAGGCCAGCGACTTCGGGCGAGTCGGGGGAGCGGATGGTAAAGGTTCGAAGATCTGGGAGGAAAATGGGCCCTCGCACGTCTTGAGTCTGACGAGTGAAGGTAATGGCGTCTAGATAGAGGTTGACCAGCCGGGGACATCCCATGAGCAGCGTTGACAAGTCTCCCAGTTTGGTAGTGGTAAAGGAAAGGTTTAGGGATGCGACATGGGGGAAGGTTTGGGTGTTCAAGTCAGCGACCACGCCGCTGAGGAACAGGCTACGGAGGCAAGGGGTGTGTCCAGCGAACAACGCGCCATGCACAGTGTTGTTCATGGCGCATGACAGCCCGACGTGGTGAAGCAACGTGGCCCGGCAACGAAGGATCGGGAAAAAGGACCGAAACTGGGCGTCGGTGAGTACCCCTTGGAGACTGCGGACGCGGGGCATTTGCGGGAGCATCAGCTCAACCGTCTTGTCGAGATCTCCTGCAGGATGCCAACAAACCACAAATAATGGGCAAACAGCTCCAGCTCGGTCCAAGACCATCTTTACCCCTCTTTCTCCACGAGAAAGATCCACCAGGGACCAAAACCTTGGAGAGGATACTATGACATCGTCCCACCGTCTGCAAACCGAGCGCGTGTTGTACAGCCCCCGGTAATAGGTGGTTGGTCGCATCTGCGCGTTTCTGTTCGGCGCATTGCTATCATCCAGCTGGAGCACGATGCCGAGGATGTGATGGAGTATTTCTGGGGGTAGTTGATGGAATGGCATCTCGAAAAAGCTGCGGTTGAGATGTAAAACATCGTTGTCAATCCTACACGTCTTTCTGGGTTGCATGGTTCCATACCTTTTCAGCAGAGGCCTCTCTGTTGGCATGACACTGTTCCGCGAGCGACTTGATGAAATGTCATTCGCACGTTGAGAGGGACTTGGTCGCATCAAGCCTAGGAAATGCCCAATCAATGGCAGGCCGATATTGTACGGGGAAAATGAAGGGCGATCAATTGTAAGGGAATTATAGGACCTCCTGATAGCTAGGGTATCACCTCCTCTGAATTATATATATCGAGAGACCGGTGGATATGCCTTCCTTCGGTCGTTATGCCGGCATCCCAACTTGACGTTCAGTAAGGCCAAAGCATTATGCTTTGGCGAGGCATGTCTAGTTGGGATCACTGATCGGAATAGGTTGCAAGCTACGTCCACGTGCGTCGAGTTGAATTCTGCATAGATGGATGCTCGGTAGGGTGGACCATCGTGGTGGCAATTGGCTTGCAAAACGAGGCAACAGCAACATCGTTGGCGGTTCCGGGAAAAGACAGACAATTTCCTATTTGGGCGTATTTGAGTATAGGCGACACAGCCCGCAAAAAGACTGCCTTGTGGTGTAATACAGCATAGACTTTTGCGTCGCCACAGTGTTTCCTAAGGATGGAATCCGGACTGCGGAGATCTGTCTGCGCTTAGTAACGCAACACAAGCAGTCGCACTAGAACCTTTAGGCTAGTTTGTTTTATGTAAATGAGGCTGACTTGTGGCAATGAGATCGGACGGGCCGGGGATGGCTGATGGTCGGTCAAGGAGAAAGTCCAAACGTCAGCGGGTTCCTCGATATCATCACATGTCTCGCAAACGTGGTCTGAACCGTCTTCTTCCGATGCCAACTGGGTACCGACATTCACTCCGATAAATCTGTACGAGAAGCTCGAGCTAATAACGTCACCCTGGTCACTAGTAGTCGAATCCCTCACCTCCGTGTTAACCCCGAACGACTCCGCTTCCTAAGAAACGACTGTTCCGCGTCCACCTGTCCAATCTCGATCATATCTGACCCTGTGTCCGACTAGAGATCGATTCTATGCCTCAGCTGGGGCGCTGGCTGGCTTAATGAGCGTCGTCCTCATTGTGTCTCTCGCTCTGCGTGGATGGGGACCCTTTCACTCCCCAGAGATCCGACAAAAACTGGCCGATCCCGACAGTCTGATCAACCATCGACAGCTGAAAACGTTTGATATTGGAGATGATTCTATGTAGAATCCGAAATTGAGCCACAAGCTCCTAATCTCCTCTGGGCGTAGCCGCATGCCAACGTACACCATCCACCTTGTCCGTCAACTTTATTGCGATGTTACCACAAACAATGGGCATTTGTGCGGTATTTCCGACAGCCTCGATGTGTTTCGGAGCTCGTGTTTTAGAGCGAACAGAAATACGTCCGACAAGTCGGAACGGTTAATGGAAGCCACCGTCAACATCAATGTTAGAATCTGCCATGCTTGCCGTCGGATACCAACTATCAGCATGCGTGGATTCCTCGTGCACTTGTGAGATATTCCTTCAGTTCGCGGACTATGAGACTTCTAGGGGAATCTGAAGAAGGACCATATCCGATCGCACGGAATATGCTCCACTCTGCAATGCCGCGCCTTAGCTCGAAGGTTGTATCCTCAACCCGTTGGTTCGTCACCTCTTCGTCATGTCGACTTCACAACTCGAGAGTCCTTCCGGGACTGAATCTTGAGCTGTGGATCAGGAAGGGAGGCCATTCTTATCGTCTTACTGTATTAATAGAAATCAGATTGTCCTTGTTGGCTATTTTCTGGGACTAAACCTTCTATTTACGAAGGCAGAGTTTTTACACTGACAGTGCAAGTGTGTATATATGTGCTGTGCCGGACTCCCTTGTGGCAAAATATTCCATGCGCGGGCGGCGATAGTGGGGTCTTTGGTGAAATCACCGCGGCGTTGTAAGCAGCAGGTTTTGTTGCCGCGTGGAATGGTATGTGTGGCCATTGTGGTTGGAAGTGGAAAGTCTACACCTGAACATCTGAAACCTGCTGGCCTGTGCATTATCGTGGTTATGCGGTTGCTGTAAGATTCGTTGCAAGAAGGGCGTCGCAGGGAGTTGGTTCCGTGTCGGGAGTAAAGTGTCGATGAATGTCGCTGAGATTAGCGAGGACAAGCACCTCAGGCTTGGACCGAGCTCAAATAGGCGAGTGTAACTGTCAATTAAACCGAATTTGTGACCGATTGCGGGTTTGTCAAAGTGAGCCGAACTCTGGGCAACGTCGACAACCCACCACTGGGGTTGAAATGTCTTGTAGATCCGGACTAAAAAAGCGACAGTGACATCTGACTGTCTCACGGCGATTCCATCGCCCTGGGTGAGCGCGACGTATTGGGCTAGTTCCCCCTGTCGAACATCAAGTAGGATCTGCTTCCGCCTTGACAATGGACGAGATGTTTTCGCGCCCGATCTGACGAATTACTTTTGGGGACTGCACAAACGCATATTGTAGACCCCATGCTGTGGAGTAATGCTCCCGATGACCTCACCTGGAATCATTCGAGGCAGCCAGATGATGCCAATCCCGCAACTCAAGGCCCTCGGTATTGACAATTTCGTCAGGTTTGAATGCGTGGCGAGCATCCTCCAAACCTGTGCTCCAAGCTCTGCAAGGATTGATCGGGGTGGGGATGATCGCAGGCAATCAACGGCAGGTGTTTTATCTCCTATAGTGAGACACCTGGTTTACCCAGCATCTTAAAATCCAGTAGTTATCAAGGTAGAGGTAGCGGGATGGCCTGTAGACATGAACATCGTTAGAGAAACACTTGATCACTAAACGCCTCCTTGAAGGAGTGGCGATAAGGTGACCCTCTTCCTCGTTTTGGTTTGAAAGATATGCTAACTATCAGGGCGATAATATCTGTCCCAGATCCGTTCGTGATCCCGGAGGGGGCAGATGCGGCGCTTCGGCCGTGCTCTGAAGTAAGGTTCCGTGTCACTGCTGGAGACGGGGTAAGTTTTGCCTCCGGAATCGACCTCCCTCGCCCCCTCTTGAGCTGAATTTCGGTAGAGCCCCCTCACGTTGCTCCAGCAATGAGAAACACGAGCGTTCGGATCGAGAAGAAAGAATAACAAAATATGGTACGCCGTCGTGTGAGAGCCGAGAGGTTCATGTTTTACACGAGGGCTGAAGAAGGGCTGAAAGGGACTCGTCGGTGAATAAGGTCCATTGGCACTCAAAGTATATCACCCGATGCGTGTGGTGCCGAGAGGATTAAGTTCCAAACTCTTGAGGCCGGGCCTCGGGTTTACGGGCAAACTTCCGTCAGGTACCCAGTAATTTTGGCTATGGCCAGTAGTGTCGGTTATCAAGCTGGGCGTCTTCTCCCAAAATCGCTCTCAGGGGGACGCGAGCATCCGCCGTAGTACAAAGGGATGCTATCAGTGATGAGGGAGATCCCCGGCCATTAATATTGACACGCGAATCCTCGAGCCTTGAACGGGAAGAGCAATTAGGATCGTCCATAGGGACTCCATCTCCTCCTCGGACCAACGGACGTCCTAGACGTGAAGGGCGGAGACAGGATAGTCTGCAATGTGCCATATATAATAAAATGTAGTACGCTACGTATAATGCGGAAGAATGCCAATGAGAGCGATGCGACTTGGCGCTAAAGCATATGTATGCAAGAAAGACCAACAGTATATGTGTCACACAGAGAATCAAACAATCTTGCCGTCCCGAGCAATTCGCTCAATCTCGGCTCTAATCTCGTTCAAATTGGTCTGCAACGTCTTGGCGTCTTCGAATTTGCGTGCTTGCGTCGCCTCTACGACGTACGATTCCAACAGGGCTTCTTGCTCGAGGAGAGGCTGGAGGGAGTGCGCGAGGGCGGCGTCGGCGTCGATGTATGGGAAGAGGTCGGCGTGACGAGGCGTGAGACCGTTCGGCGTCGCTGGGTCGTTCGAGGTCATGTCGCTCTCGACAGAAGAGCTCTGCGAGGAGGTAGGGCCGTTTTTGCCTTTTTGGTTGGACATTGCCAGTCGCTGTACATGCAGACGGTAAGCCCATGGCCTAGGAGGATCAGACGCGAGTCAACAGACCTTCAGCGGAAGCATGTGTTGTTGCAGGAATATGTTGGCGCGCATCATAATCGCTGCTTGGAGACGGTCCTGCGAGCTCCCCGACGCAGCGGGTAGCGTACGGATCTTCTTTGAAATGGTGTCATATTCCGAGAACATCTCGAGCAGCTCCTTCCTGTTCGCCATGACGTCACCGTGTATCAGTGAAGCACGATTGCTACAGTGAAGGGTCAGAGAGTGGTCGAAGAGGAGGCACATGCTACAACAGCAGTGACGTACACTCCACCGATGACGAGTT
>WSTW01000534.1:0-10014 GCA_019632305.1 Tulasnella sp. 403
AGGTACCGTCCTTAGAGTGGGCCGTATCAACCCCGACAGCATGGTTGGTCTTCCACCTGACGATCATCTCCGCACTTGCAAGGCGTCTAATATAGCCTCTAGCTTAGGATTACCTCCTAGCCTCGCTACTTCGGCTCTGGCCTGTAGGTCGAGCTTGGTAAGAACATCCAAGGTGTATGCGAACGATTTCGTGCGGTCTCGCATGTAATTTACTGCGTAATGTTTCATGGTGGGTGTCGTAGGGCGTTTGGCTAGGACGTCTAAGAAGAGTAGGGGTGTGAATAGGGTTGACGGGGTGGAATATTGGTGACCTACTGAGAATTTGTCTATTTGACGTGTCGGCCCGCACGGAATGTACGATCGGGAAGGAGAACTTTCCTTCCGTCAAGTCTTCACAAAAGCCTTTGTTGTCCTCATACTGCAAACGAAATCTCTGTGTTCGAAAAGGAAGCGTCAAAAAGACGGGCGCCGCTCACCTCCGTGGACTGGAGGTTCATGTAGTCATCTCGAATTTGGAAATAGACGCCGATCAAGTTGACTAACGGCACGTAGTCGCTGCGTCACTCCCCAATCAATCAACTATGGATGGTCAGCGATGATGCACAACACATACACGGTTGATTTGCTCTTTGCCATCATCAATTTGACAGCCAATCTGAACAGACCGCCGGTCTCTAGGTTGGGAATCCGTCATGAGATGAGTTCGGGGCGGTGCAAAGGCCACGTACTGTTGTTCACCATCTGAATGTAGTCATTTTCGGTGGGACAAGTTAGACTGTCACGCCAGAAGAGATCAAGGCCTTGTCCACGATGCAAGTTCAGCAGTTCCTCTAAGATCGCGGGTGAGAGAACGTGTATGGTTTATGGCTCGAGTGGTGCATACCCGTAATGATCCGATCGAATTGCTGTTCTTTGCGCGGTCGGTCGCCATCGGCCATTTCCTCCTGGTCTCGCAGCTTGAAGAGTTCCTGATAGGCGAGGAAGTAGACATAGTTTGCACTGTTAATCGTCTGAGGAATTCCGTAAATCTTGTGCGTGACTATGGAGAGTTGGCTGGGGTCAGGTCCAGCCGCGGTTGAGGAGCTGGTGAAGGGACTTGCCTGGAATGCCTCTCCTAAGCTGGCTATCGTCTTCCACGTCATCCATTCTTTGTACGATGGTATTTTATTAATAATGGATAGGAAGATGAGCGAAAAGGGGCTCACAGGAGACTGGCGGTATGTAGCATGCCAACCACCTTTGCGATGACTGCAAGCATGTCTAGGGGCACGTCTAACCAGAGGTTAAACGCGTCGATCATTTTGCCCCGAATATCCTTTCCAGGCATCGAGCAAAGGTACGTGTACGGCTCGAGGAGGGTCTACGACGATCATCAGTGCCAATTGCAGCAGTACAGGGTTGACTTACCGACTCATCCGAGGGGCGCCACTCTGGAAGTGAGGTTAAGGTTGTGAGAAAGTTGTCGTAGCGCTCAGACATGCCGTTAGAATGCAAGGAGAGGAAGATGGGAGAAGGAAGTGGTGAATGAGCTTCGGATCGTGGGAAGTCATCCTATACGCAGTCGACAGAACCAACGGCTCAGAAATGCGCCTTCAAATAGCAGCAGCGGACAACGAGCCGAAGGTATGACGATTGTCCTGTCTGTGTTGGGACGGAAAAGGTTCATGCCGACGTGCGGGGGAGTGATAGCAACGAATTCCAAGGCAAAAACCGAAAACTGCCGAGATGGCTGAGATGGGGGATGAATTGAGACGAGAGGAAGGCTGGACGTGGGATGGGGGGTTGAGGTGTCGATTCCCGCGGTTGAGGGGGCGATAGATTTCTGAGTGGACTGGTCCTCCCCACTCACTTCAAATCCCCCTACCGCCGTCTAAAAAGTCGCGCCGTATATACCAGATCCAAAAGAGACTGGTACCGGTTCGCAGTCTTCATACATTCACCCTCCCCTATTCAATGGCTGTTGCTTGGATTCAGTTCCACGATCAGCGAAGACCTCCCCCCATCGACGTGGACCTCCAAATCAGCGTCCACGACTCAGACGACGACGAGCGCGATCCATACTCGCTACACGATCGCGACGACGACGACGAGGAGATCGACGAGGACAAGCCGCTCTACTCACCACTCGAGAAGGATACCCTTAGTAGGCACAGCTCTGTGGGTAACTCATGGGGCGTAACCACCGTCGGTCGTGGATTCGACTGGAAGTGGAAGAAGGATCCACCGTCTGAGGAGGAAGGAGAAGATGCACCTAAACCCGTACACATCCCCACAGTTACCCAAGATGAAAGCCAGCCTCCCTCTGTAAACAAACCCGCTCCTACTGGCCTCGCCTCAACCCTATTCACTACGTCTTCACCTACCCTTATCACGCGAAATGAAAGTAATCGTGCTGATACCACGCTCCAAGACACTCTAAATCCGTCGGAGGACCAATCCGGCGCAAATCGTGTTTCTTCCCCCTCCATTCCTTCTTCCTTTCCCCCATTCGACATGACCCAGCAGACGTCCCCCTTCACTCCCTCCCTCTCGCCCTCTCCAGCATCTCCCTATGTTCCTCTTACTGGCACCATCAGCAACCAGCCCTCTCCACGGCCTGCCCTCGCCGCCCGTTCCCAGAGCATGTATACACTCCCCTCTCCAGGCATCTGCCCACCCGAAGAGCAACGAGCAGAGCCTTCACGATCCAACAATACTTCACCTTCACTCCAGGCGCAACGGGCCCGAGCCTGGTCTCGGCCTGTATCTCCAGCTCGTTCGCCCTCTGTACCCCGTCTCGCCATGTCTCCCTCCGCCCCGAGTCTCAATAATGGCAAGTTTATCGTCCCAATGACCCCCCTCATAGTCACGGGCGGCGCACTCACAACACCCAACACGCCAAGATCCCCTCGACTCAATCGCTCGAGGTACGAGCTCTTGTTCTCACGTGATATACGCCTTTCCGACTCATTTTACCGTTTTCGCGCTCTGCAGGGCCTTGCAAAAGCGTGTCAGCCTGATTGCGGGGCGTCAGGTTGAGGGTCTCAACCTGTTAGGCACAGAGGTCGACGATGCTGACCCGGACGGGTCGCAACATTGGGTCATGTTTGGCAGCAGACGCAGCTCCCCTGTCGAGGACAGCGAGCCAAGATCTGCCAGCCCTGACGAGTATTTCGACAAGAGCGAGGAACCTGGGGACTTTGTTCCTGGTCCCCCTGTCCGCCGTGCCTCCCATTCGAGATCCGTCGATCGACCAAACACCCCTCCGCCCCCAGAGGAGGATTGGCACATTGGACGTGCTGGCCAAATCAAGAGCTTGGGTCGTTTCAACTCTTCATTATTCGATCCCGCCAGTCCCCCGACGCCCCTCCGTTGCGCATCATTTATCGAATCTGCTCCGCCCTCGATCGTCAAACCTGAAGATCAACCTTCAGTAGAGATATCACGGCTCGACTCGTCTACATCGCTCCTAAACCTTGCAGACGCTAATCCCGACGATGTTCATATTCCAGTGGAGGACGAGGCACCAGCATATCCCCCGCTAGACATCCCTCACCCCGATTGGTCCCTTCACCGCTTGTCCAGCTCTTGGTCCTTATCATCGCACCAGCGGCAACAATCCAATTTGTCTGTCAATCGACGGGACGCTACGCGTTCTCCCGCGAGATCGGTGTCCACGGACCGCCAAGATGCCATTACATTGATGATGAAACGCATGAAGTCCTCTCAGTCGATCAAGCGGATGTCCAGCGAGAGCAGGAGAGGTGGCTTCCTTGGAGGACGGACAATTGACGACTACGTCATCCTGGGGGAAGCCGGTCGTGGCGCGTATGGTCTCGTGAAGCGGGCTCGAGAACGGAAACGCCCGGTGATGGGGCTAAACGAGGCTGGAGAAGAGGTAATCGTGGAGGATGTGAAGCCGGATGAAACCGTTGGGGTGAGTCCTTGCCGGCATTGTCTTTTTTTGAATGCAATCCTTATCACAGCATCCCACAGCCCCCACTCATTATCAAGCAAATCATCAAATCTCGTATTCTGGCCGATTGTTGGAAAAAACATCCTATCCATGGCACCATTCCGATTGAGATCTACGTCATGTCCGCTGTGTCGGGGACCAGTTACGTCTTACCAAGGCCTCGTGCCTGGGACCCACGGCGGTTTGAAGAAGATGAAGATACAATTATGATGGTGAACAAGTCCGACGCGTCTAGCCGTACTGTGACGCCTGGACAGCATACACCAAACCACACCGATGTCAAAATCCAGGTCACAACCATGTCGCCGATGAAGCCGGAACACGATACCGTTCAGAATGGAGTTGCTCACGACGAAGACGAAGAACTGACAGAACTGGATTTATGGCGATGGAGAGAGGGTGAATTGATCAAAGGACACCCGAATATCTGCCCACTCGAAGACTTCTTTGAAGATGCTTCGTTCTACTATCTTGTGCTTCCCGCTACTAAACCCAGCTTCCCGAAGATGCCAAAGGGCATGGAGGATGCAGTGGATATCGGGGACCGTAGGCCGCCGAGTGACCTCTTCGATCTAGGTGAGTCGCACACCCTTGTACCGCATGGAGCATTTCGCTCACGTACGCTGGGTTACAGTCGAGTTGTACCCTTCTGGGCTTCCAGGGCCCTTAATCCGCTCCTATCTAGGGCAAATCGCCGACGCTTTGGCCTTTTTGCACGCTCGAGGCATTTGCCATCGTGATATCAAGGATGAAAACGTTGTTCTCGGAGAGAATGGCAGGTGTTGGTTGATTGACTTTGGAAGTTCGGGTGTGATCCGCAAGAACGGATGGGATACGTTTAGCGGAACGTGAGTTGTACGGTGAATGTGCTCGTAGTCGAGCTGACGGTGGCCTTTGATACAGACTGGACTATGCAGCGCCCGAAATCCTCCTAGGCGCTCGGTACGCCGGCCCTCCTCAAGATGTCTGGGCGTTTGGTATCGTGGCGTACGTTTTACTGGTGGGCGAGTGCCCCTTTGCCTCTTCTGCGGAATCAGCACAAGGCTTGGAAGACCCAGAAGGCAAACCAGCTCTTGCGTTACGCGCCCGCTGCAGCAGCGGACCTGCCGGCTTCGACGAAGGGTTGGAACGCGATGGAGGAGGGCGGCTCGGCGACGCCATGGAGCTCGTGCGACGATGCCTTGATCTGGATGTGGCACGACGACCGACGATGGAGCAAATCCTAGGTTGCCGCTACGTGAATGGGGGACAAGGTTGGGGACAGGAATTGCTTGGAACGGAAGGCGAGGAAGCGACCAACCTTGTCCCGGCATAACTGTCTCGTGCTACTAAAGTTTTACGGGCGCCTGAACCCACACTGACGCTGCGTGGCTCAAACTGCGACAAGTGATTGATTTCGCCTGGGCGTCACTCGGAACGGTGATCCCGGGATTATTTAAATGGAGGACACGCTGCAGAAGCTGACCCGCCGCGTGCGTGGATCGATTGGAGCCACGTCCCTCCAAAGATTCGCTGCTGGATTCCCCTTATTGGTACTAACAACGCCTACGTATCGTTTTCTCCGTTTTGCTCATCCTCTGCCATATTCCAAATCTTGCAACAAGGTCCATCGCCAACGCTCATTCTCTTGCCATCTGTGATTAGACTGTATTTCGCTGTACATCGAAATTAATGGAGGTGTATGTTTTGGGTCAAGGGTAGATGTAAGCGACGGAAAATGGAATCTGATTATCGACCGCCATATCGAGTCACCAAATTTTGTTGACTGGGAAGTTTTCAGGTCCCGGTCGAGAGCGGCCCCTTATATCCGCCTCGTTAAAGCCCCGTACAGATTTCTTTCCTCAGACCGTTTCCCCTCTCCCCTCCCCCCTCTACGATCCGTTGTACGACTTGTATCATCCATATTGTGAGTAGAGCTTCGCTTTTACCTTCCTCGTTGTCGTCGGGGGCGTTATTGGAGCGAGTTGGTGCGTTCCGGGTCGAGGGTTAGACGGTGTCTGTTGACACTGTCTTGACTCACCTGCGTTGACGACGATCTGCCATCGTTCTCGCGTACCATCTGACCTGTAAACCCTCCTTCGACCTTTCCTCATCGTTGACGATCGATTGCCGATGGTCCGGATACTGATTTTACCCTGCTTCCCTTCCCCGCGTCGTCTCCGGCCCAGAAATCAATCAATCGAAAAATGGGAAAGGAGAAGACTCACGTTAACGTCGTCGGTGAGTCCGTCGTACTCCTTATACTCTTATCACTGGGGTCCATCTCGATATCGTCATCGCTGACGTTGTTGGTTGTCCAGTCATCGGTCACGTCGATTCCGGCAAGTCGACCACCACCGGCCACTTGATCTACAAGTGCGGTGGCATCGACAAGCGTACGATTGAGAAGTTCGAGAAGGAAGCTGCTGAACTCGGCAAGGGTTCCTTCAAGTACGGTGAGTCCACCGCTTTGACTCACCTCATCAAAATTTATCCACCGACTCATCAACAAAATTATTCCAGCATGGGTGCTCGACAAGCTAAAGGCTGAGCGTGAGCGTGGTATCACGATCGACATTGCGCTCTGGAAGTTCGAGACGCCCAAGTACATGGTCACTGTGAGTCAAACCCTCTTTTATCGATGATCTCCGTGCCCTGGATCTCGGGGCAGCGCACGCGACGGACCCTCTAACGGCGTCTTGCTAACTCTGTTCCTCCAGGTCATCGACGCTCCCGGCCATCGTGACTTTATCAAGAACATGATCACGGGTACCTCCCAGGCTGATTGCGCTATTCTCATCATTGCCGCCGGTACTGGTGAATTCGAAGCCGGTATCTCCAAGGATGGCCAGACCCGCGAGCACGCTCTTCTTGCCTTCACCCTCGGTGTGCGTCAGCTCATCGTTGCCGTCAATAAGATGGACACCACCAAGGTATGGATAACACTTGGTCCAATGTTCTTATCATTCACGTTATTCTATTGCAGTGGTCCGAGGATCGGTTCAACGAAATTATCAAGGAAACCTCGGGCTTCATCAAGAAGGTCGGTTACAACCCCAAGACCGTTGCCTTCGTGCCCATCTCTGGCTGGCACGGCGACAACATGTTGGAGGACTCCCCCAAGTATGTGCCCATATCCCTTAATCTCCAACCAGAGTCTGACGCCAGGTTGCAGCATGCCATGGTACAAGGGCTGGACCAAGGAGACCAAGGGTGGTGTCCAGAAGGGCAAGACCCTCCTCGATGCCATCGACGCCATCGAACCCCCAACCCGTCCCTCCGACAAGCCTCTCCGTCTTCCCCTTCAGGATGTGTACAAGATCGGCGGTATTGGCACTGTCCCCGTCGGTCGTGTTGAAACCGGTATCATCAAGGCTGGCATGATCGTTACTTTTGCTCCTTCCAACGTGACCACTGAAGTCAAGTCCGTCGAAATGCACCACGAACAACTCGAGCAGGGCAACCCTGGTGACAACGTCGGTTTCAACGTCAAGTAAGTGGACGATCGTAGGGCGAGCCGCGACACCGTGCTCATAACCCATTTCATTTAGGAACGTCTCCGTCAAGGATATCCGCCGTGGCAACGTTGCTTCCGACTCCAAGAACGACCCCGCCAAGGAGGCCGCTTCCTTCAAGGCGCAGGTCATCGTCCTCAACCACCCCGGCCAGATCGGCGCTGGCTACTCACCCGTCTTGGATTGCCACACCGCCCACATTGCGTGCAAGTTCGCTGAGCTCGAGTCCAAGATCGATCGCCGGACAGGTACCGTCACCGAAGCGTCCCCCAAGGCCATCAAGTCGGGCGACGCCGCCATGGTCAAGCTTGTTCCAAGCAAGCCAATGTGCGTTGAGACCTACTCGTCTTATCCTCCTCTCGGTCGCTTCGCCGTCCGTGACATGAGGCAGACCGTTGCTGTCGGTGTCATCAAGGAGGTTGAGAAGACCGATGGCAAGGGTGGCAAGGGTACGTACTCGTCGCTGCTGTCCTGCACGTCAATGCTCACCTCACGGTCACTTAGTCACCAAGGCTGCGGAGAAGGCCTCGAAGAAGAAGTAATCGCTCTACGGACGGTTCCTTTCTTTCGTTTCATTCCTCTTCTATCTTCAGCATTGTATTGGTCCCACCTGCATTTTTCCTTCTCTTACGTTGTTGTTGCATTCCTGTCAAGTAACCAAGACGATCAATGTGAAGTTGTGAGGGAAAAGAATGTTCTCTCCGTATCGCCCAGACGGTACATCTCGCTGGTTAGCTCCGAGATTGAGGACCTCCGTTAGACTCGTTATTTGCTGAGCAATAGGCCAATACTCTCCGGTGAACGGTACACATCGAATAAGGTGACAACCTCTAGGTGTTCATCTAAGGTAAGGATCCGAGATAAAAACCACAACATAACTCGAAGGAGTAGGGCTACGGGAGCGAGCGTGTCGACGTCTGGTCAGGCATTGGTGCCAAAGCAAGACATTGCCATCGCTATCTTTGGCCCGTACAGGCTATATGTACACACAGACTACAAAGGAGGAATTTGTTCCGACCTTTGAATCTTGCACCGCCGATTCCTCTATAATCATACATCGTAACGACGCCAAGCTGATCTCCTTGAGTAACAAGAACACAGAAGAGTAGATCGTCAACCACCTCCTGACCCTGAATCGCATCCTCGGCAGCTTGAGATACTGCTACCCGCGTACGCGTGAATACTCTGGACCACGGACGATCTCCATATGCAGAGAGGGTCATAGCCCACCACAACTATCTGCACCTGTCAGCATATCCGGACTACAGAACAAGGGTATATGTTGATTATGGTAGGCAGGACTAAAGCATGCGCTTTCGCTGATAGGGTATTCGGTTCTAGATCGACGGGCCTCGAGGCTCGCTCAGCTAAGGTCGGGATTATTGATCCGAGTTAGTAAGTGTATCATGATATAGGTTAATACCTTACCTTCCGATGTATATCATCCATCGATGGACGCTCTTCCGGTTCCATGGCCCAACATTCACGTAGAAGAGGCCACAACGGGTCACTCGCAGGAAGTTCGGGGTAATCCACAGGCTCCATAAACTTCCCTTGGCATTTGAGCAAGATGACAGTGGCATCGCGAGAGCATTTTATGAACGGGATTTTTCCGGTCATCATCTCTATGGCCCAAAGCGTTAGTTTCTCAACAGAAGGAACTCTTTAGGGCATCGCACCTAGTACAAGACATCCAAATGCGTAGACATCGGATTTATATGTATACACCGACGCATCACTTACAAACTGTTCCGGCGCCATCCACCTGGTGGTGCCTTTTTGTTCAGTCGTTGTTGTGAACCCAGAGGAGACGTCTCCAAAAAACTTGGCGAGACCAAAATCGCATAACATCGCCTCACCATCGTCATTGATAAGTACATTGCGCTATCGTGGCCACAGCAAGGGATGTCGAAGTCATTGTCAACAGAATTATGGCACAACTTGGGCACAACTCACAGCTTTGATGTCACCATGGATGATTTTGTGGTTGTGGAGGTATATTAGCCCATCAGCAACTTGAAGTACCTGGGTGTAAACGCATTGGAAAGGTGAGGGAACACGGAGGTGAGGTATTTACCAAGCTGTGCCGATCAGCGCCTGGACATGCTTTCAGGTATTCTTCGGCGTTTCCCTTGCCACACCACGGGCTGATGAGACATGTTCCAATTGATAAGATTGCAAAACCGAGGAAGGGGGTGATGTGCTTGTGCTCCAATGCTTTCCAAATGCGCATTTCTCGTCCCAGTCTCTTAGCCAAGGTATCAACCTCTGTCAAGCCTTGGACACCACTCGCCCGAAGTACTTTGACAGCTATCTAGAAAACGGGAAGAAGCGTGAACGCGATGGTTTATGAGCAGAATTATGTACATACCAGTGTACGACGTGGTCCAAGAAAGGCGCGGTACACATCACCCTGGCCTCCCTTCACACCATCAGAGCCGGTTTCAAACTCAATGTCATGCCCTAGATCAGCGACATCTAGCGCAACATCACCCAGTTTGGCTAGCTTAGGTATGAGTATGGTATGCAAAGTACAAGAAGGCGTTGGGGTATCGGGCTCGGGTT
>WSTW01000535.1:2138-12220 GCA_019632305.1 Tulasnella sp. 403
GTAGACACCCACTAGCATGACGGCGAGACCGACTGCGATTCAACAACAAAAACCGCATAACCCGCATATCGCCTCGTGACCTCGACCATCCGAGAACGTGGAAGCGCTGGTGGATTGACTTCGAGCCAATTGAGCCTGTGCAGATAATGGTCAAGAAAGGCTTGCTCACATAGAGGCCTACACAACGACGTCTAGATAACTTCCTCCAAAGTCTCAGAGAGCTATCAAACCTATCCTATTGTACATACCAATAGGGCGATAGAGCGTTACTGCACATTTCGTTCGATCTCCTTGCGGATTAGTACAAGTTCCCTCGTCGTGCAATACGCGTGTTTGGAAGTTCTCCGAGCTCATGACCCATTCCACCTGGCCAGCTGGCATTCGAACGTCTATCCACACCGGACCTACGATCCTGGTCATTTCCGGTGCGCCCCAGTCCAGTTTGGAATCTGCGCCAGACCGCATGGCATGCACGCGTCAAACGTCCCACACGACCCAGTCCTAATTTTCAGGTCGGACGCAGTATAGATCTGCTCCAAGACACCTTGGCCAAATAGCAGAAGCGTGTGACATGGGCGGACTAGACATCAGGAGAATCGAGCAAGGGTATATACACAGGATACTGCTTAACGCGACGCGACGCTCCGCCATCCCGCTATCTATAGTCAAAACAGCCCCAGTCCAGTTCGTTGATTAAACCCTGCCTGAAAGCGTGATGAGAGGGTGGGAACCAGTCCAAAATGAAACGCATAATCATCGAGAGGAACTTGAAATGCGGATGGGGGATGATGTGCCATACTCGAGAGGTGGACTTGGTTGGAGGCACCCTCGCGAGTGCGGGACTTCACCGCCCACCACACAGATCTGGTAGCAGGCGTCGTTAAGAAGGAGAAACAGGCAACTAGACCGCGAGGCTCACCCCATGTGTCTGTGCAATCAATACCCATCCATCCTACAAACCGTGTCCCGGATATGGCGGCGGGGGGTAGGTAGGAGCAGTGTAAGCTGGAGATGAGAGCAGTGTATCCGCCGTGGTAGCAGGCGTGGGCGCCGTGACTACGACGTTGGCTGAGATGATGGGAGGAGTATCATAGGTAGGCCCGCTGGCGAAGAGGCGGACAATGGACCCGAGGGGCCACGAAATGAGGAGATAATCGACCACCCTTCGTACGCAGGCGGGGATATAGCAGATAGGGAGGCTAAGGTGCAGAGCTTCCATGATCGCTTCGACGTAGCTTTGGGTGTCCATGGTCTTCGGCAGTCGGAGGACGGGGGAGACGTACGTGAGGGGGTAAGAGGAGCAACGGGCAAAGAAAAGATGAGACTTGCGGTCAGCGCGGAAGATGGTTAGCGTACAACAGAAGACTTGGGTTAACCAATGCCATACGATAGGAGGGAACTGGACGATAGCGAGATACTCACAAGGGGGGAATCAGCGGGTGGTAGGGGAGCGTACGTCAGTATCAACCTTGTGCTACTTATACCACGGGGACTAAACAGAGGGAGGGCTTGCAACGAGGCAAAAGCTTCCACGACTGCCTACTTCAACACTAACGAAGGCGACGCAAAACAAAGACAGGATGCTGCGGGGTCCACCCGAAGTTCAAGGTCGATGGGCGTGCTGTTCAACCCCGGGCCTCCGTATAGAGTAAGAGTAGCCTTGTAAATCCTACGCGACCTCGTGTGAGCAAACCCTCCAAGCCAGAAAAAAACGGGTGGCTTCTTGGCTTTTTGGAGGTGATAACACACACCCAATGGCGTCATGCAGATTCGCCAACGTCCCGTCTACTACCAAGAAGTATGTTCGGGCATACCGCTGTGAGGTCCCAAGCACCACGGACTATTTGGTCTCGGAGGCGAAACGCTTGCATGCACTAACGGGACAACATCTGAAAAGTTGACCTGAAACAAGCCAACACCCACACTTAAGGTGATTAAAAGCCAAATCATCCTTCAAGAATGGAATAATTGCCCGAAACGTCCGAGAGCGTCTGGGGTCACGTGCCGATAGACCATGCGTAGGCAGCATGTCGAACAAAAAATCCGCAAGGATAGAATTACCACTGAGACCAAGCAATGTGGAGGCATTCGCCTCCGCTCAACGAACGGTGGCGCTATAGGCGCTCGCAACTGCCCGACCCTGAGAGGTTGGGACCACGACGCCTCCCTTTATATTGTTTCCGAAGCTTTTCTGCCCGAAGCTAGATAATAGACGGGGCATGTCCCTCGCACCCTATTGCATGCCAGTAGGAATGACAACTAGGGCACACTCCTTGACTTTGGACAACGCAAGGACCAGGTCGGGCCGTCATACACGAACCGCTTCGTACGAATCGGGGTCAGGATATAGCCTCAGTGGCAGGCCCACGCCCATGCACGGAGTCGTCGGAGTGAGTTTAAAGTAGGAAGAGATTGGTTCGGCTCTCTATGTTGCGGTTGTATGACTCGGTCAATGGGAGCGGGTGGGCCGGAAGTCAATCAGCTCCTGATCGCATGGTGCTGAATGCTGGAGTTCATATCGCCCGTTTGTCGCTGTCAGGGTGGATTATCAAGAGTTAGCGGAGGATGACGAGGAATTCCTCATCCTCGGTTTCCCTGTAACGTTGGGGGGGAGGTTCGTCAAGACGGCCCACCCACCCGGCATGTCACCATAACGAGTGGTGTTTGGGTCGGTGAGAAATCGAGTTGGCGACTGGCCATACCCTCGCATCGCGTGGGGTTTTCTACAGCCCCTACGATTTGATGCATGGGGACCTGGTGGAGCTCGTTCGATTTGGTCATTGAGTGATCGGTTGACGTTTGAATGGTGACCGCTGGCCGGTTAGCTGAACATATGAGCTTGACAACGTTAGAGGCCACATCAGACATTGAACAGGGGAAGACGAGGCTCACCACCTACACAGCCGACATGGTCGAACGGCATGTTAGTCTTCTAACGTCGGGGGTGGTCGGCAACGAGGCATTCCAAACCCGACCAGAAATGCCGACTACTTGAGATACTTGTGTCACACTTTCGGGGCATCCCAATACTACGTACACAGTATCGGACGCCCTATGCTGAATCCGGGTTTTGTCACGGCCTTGTCCATCGAGCGGGGACATGGCGGTATGGTTCTTGGCTTGAAGTCCACGTAGCGGACCTCGTGGGAAGGAACTCTGCTCTCTGCGTAGGAGGTATACTGTGTTGCAAGTTGATTTATCGTGGACTGGATCTGATGTGGAAAACGGGAGCGAGGGTCTGCTGTCGGGTTGAGACGCCGGTTAGGTTAGATAATTCTGCGAGCTGAGGGACTCAGGAACCTGTGATCCCGCGTGCCATGGCTGATGTCCTTGCTGTGAATGGTCGAAAAAGAAATATGCCTCACCTCGCGGGCAGGCAGAGTGCGTATCACATATTCCCCAATCACTTGCCCACCAAGCCTACACTATCGCAGCGTCTCTTTACCAAATTGGTTTGGTGTATCTCATATAGTTCTTATCTCGTTCACTCAACCGACTGTTCGACGTTCCGCTTGTTTGTGACTCCTGCCATAAAACCGAACACCTTGGGCCATGTGACACCCGCTGCACTTCAACCATTAGTCCGATCCCTGTCCCGAGTATGTGGAGCGGTGCCGGACCCCGTTACATGGGAATCCGGAGGTATACTGTAAGAGCACAAAAAATCGACCTTCCGTCCGCTGTTTAGGCGGTTTGACCGAACATATTGGCTTTAAAATGGCTCCGATCGCATTCCAGAGCATGTGTGAACCAACTCTGCTGTGGGAACCTTGTCGTTCAAAGGCTCGTTTGGTCGTGCTTGCCAGACAAGATTTAGGTGAGTGCCCGGGGTCCTGGCTGCATATCCGATAGCGAGGCCGTGACTGCGTTCGAACGATCCTTGCAACGAGGCTTTCCTTGCAAGACATCACACTAAGGCTTCTCAAATTACAGTGACTTGCATCAGATCTGCACCCTCGCGCGAGGAAGCTATTTCGAAAAAGGGAATACGGTCCCTCTACTGGCGAGTTCTGCAGTAGCGCGAGGGCAGGTTCACTCACGTCGACTGCAATTAAGTTTGGTTCGGGGAAAGGAGGGAAACCCGCAGGTTATTAAACTCGATCATTGGCATGTAACAAATTGAATTTAAGTCAAATGTGTGATCCTGTGCGGTATGGTCGATGTCCTTCGTACAACACTCGATGGCTCGAAAACGACGAGGGGTGGGTGTATGGTTCGAAGGCGTATTTGAGTGGTGATTATTGAGGCTAGGTAAGAGATTGCGATTGCCCGTCACTCCCAATGCATAGGTGTCTGTTACGGACACTTATGACGTACTATGTCCAACCACGCATCACGATCTAATTTAGTTACATACCAAAGAGCTGATCTAGAGGATCGTGCACCTGGAACTCCCGGTCTCTGCCTCTATACACTAATACTAGCGCACGGGAAGTCTACCATGGAGTGTACCTACAAGCCCAACAAACCTTTTGAGGCAATCTGTTGTGAAGGATAAATATATTTGTAATTTCCAACAGGAAAGGCCGGTCCGAAACCGAAATGTGCACCCAGAGCTTTCCCATGTTGGGTGTTGACGTACGTTTCTATGTAGCACGAACCACCCTGGTCCCCCTCTCTTTGCCACGTGCTACCTGGTAACCTACTACCACCGGAAAACGTTGACACGCTTGTCATCGACGTGGATCAACAAGCTGCTAGCAGGCACCTATGGCTGGCGTTAACCACCACAAAATCCAACCGTGCAAATCGCTAGTGTAGAGCAACGAACCAAGAGCCGGGGGAAGTTGGCCGTTACACGGGTTCATTTGGCCCAGTGCTGCGGGTCCTTCGTCAGCCTGCTGGCAGGGTCCCACAGGGAGTTGTACGACAGGCCATTCGTCTGTGGTCTGATCAGCCACAGGAAGCCCGGCGCAGCCCGTGTAGCGAGCTTACTGCCTTTCCGTCCGTCTGCGAAATCATGCCTTTCATTTGGCAGAGTGTACCAGTTGTCCGCCCACCCAGAATGTACGTCGTACATGGAGCACAAGCGCTCGCTATAGCAATACAATAATTGCAAAACAGTACGACAGTTTAGCTCCCCGTTATTGGTTGCGGGTAAAGACCTACTCGGGCAGTAGGCCTCGAGGTAAGCCAGACGTCTGAGTTGAGGTATGACCAGAACACCCAGATGAACAGATCCGATAGCGTCTCGTAGTTGACGAATACTACCGGTTACCGGGGGCTCCATGCCCCGTGAATCTCTTTCGGCCGCAGGGCTTCAACCCCTCACATGCACATGTTGCGACCTGAATATGCAGGAGTCACGGCCACGCATCGTTGGGCTCACACAGCAATCAGATGCGTTGTACCTGTGCATGCAACCTCAGTCGGAGCGATGTGTGTGACACCTTCGATTCCGCCGTGCACGATGCGGCGCTACAATGACGTGAAATTTAGACATACATTGCAACCATTTTACTCTGAACCCTCGAGTCAATCCGACAAGTAATGGGCCAAAAATACTGCATTTTATGCTTTATTTGAGCGTTGCGGAAAATGTCGGCCAGCGATAGTGGCGGACAACCTTTAAGGCTCAATCCAGAAGCCTGAGGGGCATGCCTTGCAAGGAAAGCCTCGTTGCAATTGGACCGTCTGAACGCAGTCACGACCTCGCTATCAGATATGCGGCAAGGACCCCGGGTACTCCTCTAAATCTTTGTCCGGCAAGCACGACCAAACGAATCTTTGTATGACAAGGTTCTCAAAGCGGAGTTGGTTCACACATGCTCTGAAATGCGATTGAAGTCATTTTATCGCCCGTATGTCGTGTTAAACCGCCTAAACAGCGGGCAGAAGGCCGATTTTTCCAAGCTCTTATGGTATAATTTCCTTACTTTGACTTAGTAACGGGGTCCTGCCTCCATGTACTTGGTTCGTGATTCTCAGGACTAGAAATCGACCTTCTCCAGTGGTCTGCAGTGGCCGTACGTACCCCTGGCCCCAGGGTGCGCTGTGGTGACAAAGGACTCATACTTCCAAGTCCCGCATCGTCTCCTCACTGGCCCAGTGGATCCCTGTATACGAGTACTATTATCTCGTTTACGTCCACATACTGGCAGAACAATTGTTGGACGGCTTTGCTCGATTTGCTCCTTAACCTCTGACATCGATAATGCGGGAAATGTACCTGCGGTTATTTCCACCCGAGTCAAAATGTCGCGCTCTGCATTAGTTCATGGTGCCTACCGGCCTCAATGCCCACACCCATTTTCGACACTTTCGCTCATGCCGTGTCTCTACTTCTCGCTCCCGCCATTTGCAGGTCTGAAGGGATTATTCCCAAAACCCGTTAGGGGTTTGGGTTTCCCTGTGCGCTTGAAATCGGTTGTGAGAGTATGATGCTTCGAGTGTTCGCCGCTCCGTCTCTCCCTAGTCACTGGTGCGTTCGTTGGACCGGCGAGGTGCGGCGGATGTGACGAGCGTCGAGGCTTCCGCTTTGCCATTTTTGTATTAGCGGAGTATCGCTCGCCAAGTCTCGCCGTCCCAAAACCGCTGAAGGTCGACCGACGCTTGGCTAGATTGAACTTGTTGCGGAGTCACCGAACTCGCGCCTGCGGATAACTATTAGACCGTCTGTCGTCCCACTACTGTCCTCGCATCATGCCCGGTCCACTGGCACCTGAGATAGGCCTTCTGCCCTGAGCTCCAAACTTTCCTTCCAGGTAAGCTTGCCCCTTATGTTTCCTTCGGACTACCTCCCTTGCTCGGCTACTCCTCACCAGATTCACCTTCGCTTCCAGGATCATCTTTACGACGACTACGATTACCAATATTCCATTGTCGTTGCTCTCGTTATCGCTAAAGTCGTATTTGCCATCACTTTCCGCCGTGGTGTCACTCTCAGAACTGGCGCTGGGGTATGCCTTCGATGCGTCTGATTTACCTCACTCGAACCCTTGTCACTATCGGATTCGTTCACAAGTAACAAGTTCGTCCCACTGACATCGCCATCGCCTCCGCTAGTGTTGCCGCGGTTTGGTTCGGGGTCTAACTTGTACAGCATCACCGATCCCAGAAGTGCCTAGTCTTTCCTCTCACAAAACCAAAAGCATAAAGCGGAAGTATCGACAGAACAGCCACGAGCGATGTATATCACCATTCGCGCCCATCCCACGTTGAGCCCGAAAGATTAACCCGGCCCGATTGGGAGACTAACCCGCAACTCCGCCCAAAGAGCGAATTTACGCTTTGCAGGTTGTAAAGTTCAGTTGTTCTGTTTGGTTTCGACTAAGGCGCTGCACCGTCATTACGCTAGGGAGAGCTGGTAGGTGTGCTGGAATGGGCAGGCTGGCAGTACTACCCCCTCGATTCAACGGTATCTTATCGAAGATCATGATGGTAGATACCAGTCCACCCCCAAACTAATCCGAAACTTCGAGATGATGACTGATCATATAACTTATAGTCGGATTCTATGCGTACCACTCAATCCGTTGCAACCATTTCCAGGGGGATCCAGACGGTGGTAAGGTATGTCGACCGCTTTGATCAGTCTTGTATTCGGAATAACGCTAACTCATTAGCACCGATCACCGGGTAGTTCCGCGAGTTCAATCAATTTTTCGACACACAAACTAAGATCAAATCCAAGAAGTCCACAATCGAAAGGAATCACGGGGATATCGAAGTTGGAGACTTGGCTATAACCGAATGTGCTCTTAAGTGCTACAGAAGATGGTCCCAAGTAGGGCAATGGTGGCTTGTGAGCTTAAGGCCGTTTACTTAGTCACGACTGCTTGGCATGACGACATTGTCGCCACGAAAGCCAGAGTCTCTCCTGTGGAGGACGTTTATGACAATTTTGCTGCTTGAATCTCCAACATGTGGCACCAGCTTTGTGTGGAGTTTGAATAGGGTGCGGTTTTGGGACGGCGAGCCCCAGCAAGCGATACCGAGCTAATGAACATGGATGGGTGAACGTCGGTCCGAATCGGTATTTTCAGGCCGGCCCGGCCATTTGCGGCCATTTGGAGAAGTCGCCGTGACGGAGACCTTGCAGCAAAGAGTGCGGCGAGGCGGCCCGAAGGGTACCGGCAGAGGTCTCTTGATTTGATCTCTTGCCATGGATGGGAGGGAGAGAGGACGTGCGTTTGGTAACACACTATATACACACGTACATGTGGAACATGTTTCTGGATGGCGAAGTAAAAGTGTTTCAATAGCCCGAGAAAGGACTGATCCTTGGGCTGGTCCGCACCGACGTGCCCGATTCCTATCCCGTTGTGTGGCGTGTTGGCGCATACTACCCTTTTCGCTGGGGCCTACATATACTGAGTTACACCTGCTTCATACTAGGTATGCACCTGGGAAGTCCCACGACGCGTATTTGTCTATAAGTGACATGTTTTCAATGGATATCCGAATCGGGTTGCAGTTTCCTTTACTCACAGACGGTCCCATCCACACCCTCACCCCCGCCGGTACCGACCGCCAATCCAGTCGCACTATTAGACATCGGTCCCAAGCTAACACTTCTCCCTGAAAGAGAAACAACCACATGAGATCCGATCATCCGCGGTCGAGAGTAACATACATAGTCCGCAGGCGGGCACTTTCCCGATACTGGAAGCACGAGTGAAATCAGAGATGCTGGACTGCAAGACATGGACGTCTCCATGGTTGGCCGAAATTGCAGCGGACCAGGAGTTATCTGGAGACACTGATAGTGTGGAAATCTCATTTCCCTAAATGCAGGCGGTCAGACTCATCAAAGTAATGAAACCAAAGCGTTCAACTACGTACCCCCGCGAATTGACGCGCAATGTAACTCGTCTCGGATTTATCTTTCCGAATTCCTCCAACTTCCCATCGTCTCACCTCCCCATCGGTGTTACTACCAAATAGCCAGCAACCATCGGAAGAGAAGCGGGCACACAGCATGAGTCCACCGCTACCTTTTAGGGTAGCAAGCAAGGTCCCCTGTTGCTGGTCCCAAACATTCAGACACCCTCCGACAGTCCCCGCCACTATGAGATCACACTTTGGAGATATCGCGACGGGGACTCCACCAGAACTGTCACTGTGCAAGATCCTCCCCTCCTCGTCATCATCTAATCGCCACAATCGAACGTTGCCATGCCCTGGACATGCAACAAGAAAGTTGTCGTCCGCAGATATATCAATCCCCCATACAATACCGGTCAACCCCAAGAAGGTCTTATGCAATTTTCCCGATTGTAGATCCCAAACCTAAAGCGGCATTTAGGCTCAGTGATACTTCATCTATCGTAGACATACCCAAACAGCAAAGTCTTCGTCTCCGAGTCCCAAAGCGAAGAATCGATTTGAGGGGCTAAACTTGTAACCGCGCCTGGACTTGCACTGCCTCGGGAAGGCAAGATCTCTGGAACGAATGTCAACACCAATGATTACGGGTGAGGTACAGACCTACACAGCAGGTTTCCAGGTGTTGGTATCGGTGATTTGGACCACATCATTCAGCACTACAGCCAGATAACGCCCATCAGGAGAGAATTCCAATGCGAAAATCTCCCCCCTTTGGTAATTCGGGAATCAATCTATGCAGAAGTACGATATTCCGATGACAACGTACTCTGTTATGGTGATATCCGTTACTTTCTCAAAGCGGCAGGCTTGACCGGTCAGTATGGCAAGCACGTCGCCGATGGGCGGGCGGAGTTCTGGATCATGCTTCCAGCAGTACCCCATAATGTTCTGTGCGCGGGGAGGACAGTCGAGCGCGTCTACAGCGGCGGGCAACACATGCTCAAGGCGTATGAGTTCTGCCAGCGAATCTATATCCACGACAGAATCATAAGGCCTCTTGCCGGTTATAATCTGAGATGCGCAATGGGTCAGTTGACATCGGACTGAGTAATTTGCGGGAATTCGAACCACCTTAAGAAATAGACAGCTCCAGGACCACACATCACTCCGGGTGGTGGGTTGCGAGCCATCAGGCAGGACTTCTGGGCTCCGGTAACGAGGGCTTTCGTCGGTTTGGGTGAGGGCTGCTACGTTCATCTTGCTGACGACAGTGGAAATACCGTAGTCGGAAAGTAAAGGGCGCCCGTCGACGC
>WSTW01000538.1:0-11451 GCA_019632305.1 Tulasnella sp. 403
GCTATTCCGTTGTGAAAAGATTCCGAACGTCTAGAAACCCGCTCCGCCCACATGCCAATCAATTATCGCTCGAATGTGCTGAAGACGGGCGAGACCTACAAACCTGCCACTAACAGCATCTGAACCGTTGCTGGACGACCAAACGGAAATTCTGGCATTTTCGCATCACCAGCCAGGTCTAAACGACGCTCAGTTTCCATACAACAGTGTCTTCCTTCGGTCAATTGTCGCGGCTTCTGTTGACCGGACATAGTGACAAGGATCGCTCACCTCTCGAACATCTCCAATCTGCCGCACTCATCAAGGGTAGCCACTCAAGCACATAGCATCCGGCCCTCGTTTTGAACTCTCGAAACCAACCGTCAAACACACCCCAACCTCGCCGTAGCGTTGAATCCCGAGACGGCGACCTTTCTCAACGTCTCCGGAGGCGTCAAACCGTGCGGTATACTTGCCGGAGCCGGCAGGTCTTGAAACACCACAATAGATACACCACGATATAATCCTTCACAGGAAGATCATTTAAGAAACTCAGAAAGCTATGTCCCTCGAGCTTCCCGGTCGAGCGTTTCTGGATCGTCGTCGAGAGAGCATCTCAGCTCACTTTGAACATTTGCCCAAGGCCTATGGATTCGCACACAGCCTTGCTGCCATCGGAACAGCACATCCGGGCCGAGTCACATTTCGGAAATCTTCATTTTAGCTCCCGGTGGGAGGTGACCAATTGTTTGTGCCATCGGTGTCCTCGGTGACGCATGGACGTTTCTCTACGGGCAACGTTGATGTCTTCATTTCATCAGCGAACGGAGCTCGAGTGCATAGGTAGTTACCGAGACAATGTACGACACATGATCTTCTGAAAAAACGTCATGCCAGATTCACGTCGTTCAGCGCGACGCAGACCGCGGCCTTTCGATGGCCATTGTACTGTCGGACCGTTTCTCCAGATGATAACTCCCACAATCGTGCGACGTGATCAGACGACGCTGCCGACGGGAACACCAGGGTGTCGCAAACCGCAGTTCGAGCCGGAGGACGAAATGAATGTCAGGGAAACAGACGCCCAGGTCGGATAATCATACACATTCATCAGCGATCGGCACACGACTATTTGCCGCGGCATTCCACTCACCGGTAACCAAATATGCAGAGTCGGCACTGAAGGCACAGTCCCACACCCATCGCTGATGTCCCGTCAGCGTCTTCTCGAGCTTGTATTCGAAGTTGGGTAAGAGCGACCATATTTTGATCGTCGTATCCGCCGAGCACGTCGCGAGTAGTCTGGTTATGAAACGCGATGCCAGGGAAGGAAACCGGCACAGTCAGCGACGTCCTCCACCCCTCCACCATTTAAAAACCTCGGGACGCAAATAAAGAACGAGATGAACGGCGGACGAGTTGACTCACTTGACATCAGGACTTAGCAGGACCCGCGTCAGGTACCGACCATGCGCCTGAAACTTGCACACAGCTTGGTAGCGCTCCTTCGTAGGGTCATCGCCGATCTTCCATATGAAGACTTTACCCTACGTGTCCAATGGACAAGGATCGCAGGGTGAGGGGTATGGTGGGCCGCAGATAGCCGACGCGTGTTGAGGAGAGTAAGGACAAGTTTCCAACGGCGGGAGTGCGGGCCAGGTTCACAGATACCCGATGACGCCCGAAGGGGAAGGTGCGCGGAAGACCGGCAGTGAAACCAGGACAGACCAGACCCGGTGCCATAGCAGAGGCCATATTGCGTGAGGTGGTGCAAGAAAGTTGCGTTTAATAAGTCATTTCGTAGGAAGCAGGATGACAAGGGTTGTTTGGTCATGCGCGTGGAATGACGGTTTTGGTGACAGGGAGGGAGGGGGATCGCAAGAAGAATGATAAGAGTGAGGGCAACCTCGAGGTGAGCAAAATTGGGGCTGACCTGCAAGTTTATATGTCGTTAACAGGTGCGACGTCGGGTTGAAGTTTCCACATAGTCCGTGACGTGAGCCAGAGGCGGATCGATGTTCGGCGGTGACAGTCGGAAAAGAGACGACGATCCGACCAGGAGTGCACCGACCACCAAACCGTAAATCGAACGCCAAAATAACAAACAGGAGGCATGACCAAAGTGCGGTGCACGCGTCGAGAGAATCGAGATCCCAATGAATTAAATTGGAGAAAGTTAATTATTGCTGGCAAAGGGTATTGGCACTCACCTTTGAGCATTTCACACAACACGCAACCGGACACCCCACCCGTAAATCGAATGAAGAAGAGTGGAGTCGTCATGAAACCAGTAAAGACAAGTAGGGGACGAGCGAAGCACAGCAAACCAGGGTTGGCGATGAGAACGACTATCAGAATTGGCGACACGGAGAAGATCAGTAGACTTCACCTTATTATTTCCCGCAACCAAACAACTGCCATCCGACGCTATACTGACAGAGCGGATTGGGATCTCCCCCATGGGCGTCTATACCCGGACGTTTAGACGTAAAAGTTCAACGTAGCGCCGCGAAGTCGAAAGGAAGGAGAAGTGGGTTGCAAACATTAACCGACCCAAGAATGCGGGAATGAAAGGTGTCGGTGAACACGTCGTTTTCGGCCACGAGGGACGAGAAGAGACCATGGAGATGAATGATCAAGGTCACTGAGTCATTGGGTGACGCAACAACGGTACGCACCAGCTCCAAAGTACAGGAGTTCTCAGAAAGATCCCATTGCTTGATGGCGCCGGACTGGTCGCACGAAATGAGCTCCCCTTGGTTTGGGTGGATGACAACGTCGTTCACTAGGAACCGGCGTCAAACGACGAACACTCAGCCATCGAATTCCCTTCATTTTGGTCGGGAAAGAAGCTTCATTACCTGGGGACCCATTGTCATAGCTTCGGTACAGGTGTGAACTTCTACTCCGGCCAAGGTTGGTTCCACGAGGCATGCGATAGACGGCGCGAGGTGACGACGTAAAGTGAGATTGCCAGAATCCAGATAATCAGATAAAGAAATATTATCAAATAGCATGCGAACGAACCGTAGATCCCATATTCGGATGGTACTGTCCTCACTGCCCGTCACAACCCACTTTCCCTCGGCGTGAAACGAAACAGAGGTTACGTTGCCAGTGTGACCTTCAAACACCACAATCTACGGAGTAAATTGTTCATTTGAGAGTCCGGACCGAGGTCAGATATGGTAGTTGGGGTAGGGGAGAGTTCATTGACGTACTGGGGTGTTGGAGCTTCCTGCGACTTCATATACCGCAACTTTTTTGTGTATGGCGGCCGCAAGGAGCCGTTTGCTACGTCAAAACGGTAAATGATATCACGGCGATACCGCAACAGTGAGAGGAACAGGGGTCAGTAAAGTTTGCTAGGAATCGCCTCGTGCGGTGGGATGAATCATGATAGCGAAGCGCAGCCAAAACTCAAGGGTAGCATTATGCTCAAGGAGTAAGAAGCTAGCTGGAGCCGCCCGAGTGCACGATGAAAACGAACCTGCACTCACTCGGGCGAAATGGCAAGGCGATTGACTTGCTGGAGTTATCGGCCAAAAACGTGCGGAAACGGACGAAGTTTTTCCACAAGTCAAAATAAAGTCATGATAACAGGGATCCAGAATGTGGCATAGGGTTGGGTGCTCACTCCAGTTTCGCCTGACCTGGCTATGGTTCTGGAGCAGATACCGCTCCAGGCCTCCCAGAAGCGGATCTCATGGTCGTACGAGCCAGTGACGAGGACGACGGAGAGATCCTGCTGTGCAGCTTGCTGTTGGGGTTGCTGTTGTGGGGCCTGTGGGCCGTACATGCCATGACCAGGCATATTTGGTGGTGGTGGTTGAGGATGCCGCGAACGGGGGAATCGAGCGGAGTGCCAATCATATCGTGCGCGGCGTAAACCCCGATTCGATTCGACTCCGAACCATCCAGCCTCTGCACAACAATCACGTCGTTACTCGTCGTTATGAATTAAGGCCTTGAAACCAGGCGAGGAATCGATGACGACACCAGGCGAGCGAAACGAAGGCTGACCAGCCGATTCGCGAGCAACCGTCGCACGCCAATGACTCCTCGTTTTGCTGAGGTCTCCGTCGAGCTCATATACTGTTGATACTGGGTTATCGTCTGGCACGGACCGCACACACCCTTGGGTTGAGGCGTATGGCCTCCGAGAACGGACGGTGCCTGAAGGGGCCATGTTCCGAGCCAAATTCATCATGGTCCTTCTTGATGACACGAGGCAGCAACCCAGAGACGTCAGGGAGTCTGCAATTTCCCCCACACTTGCCAGCTCCCGACGATGTGGACAGTCGGATTATTTTTCACGTATCCTTTGTTCTACGTCGACCTCGTCGCGTTCCGTAATAGCCGTAAATCCGCGTTCCGGCAGCCGGATGGATTCTTGGAGCTCGCTCTCCCATACCCTATCTCGCCAACTCGCGAAATGAACTTGAGCCGTGCGTCTGAGGGCCTCGCTTTTTCGACTTCTCTGGCTATTCCAGGCATTTTCTTTTGCCTCCTCCGGCATGAAACGTCATCGTAAGCGCATGGGGTTCTGTTGTCCTACTGTCCGTCGATCCGAATGCAGACAGGGCCTCGATGCTCGGTCGACCCTTCTTCGGCAGTTCAAGCTTTATGCCACGGCTCACCGACACATGCGATCGCTTCCTTCGATTCATCTGGGCCTTTCCTACCAAGGCAGCACTTGCGTCCCTGCTACCCTTTCCCATCATATTCCCGGAACCTCTACCCATCAGACTTTTGTTGGTAGAGTACTTTACCTTTCTGTTGCCACGACCGTCAACTCTCTTCGTGCCCCATTTTACATCAGCTCCTAAAACTGTCCCAACAAAAATTTCTTCCAGACCTGGGATCCAGTACTGTCGTCCCCGCCCGCCGTCCTTCTTTCATCCCTGCCTCATACAGTTTCCACATATGCTCTAAATTCTATGCTGGTTGGTTTCCAGCGGGGCCTCTTACGCGCGAGCCGCTAATCTTCTCAGGAAGCCAAGACGAATTTAAGCTGGATCTTTCGTTGCTCGAATATAATTTCCATCACCCGTCGAACCATTTCCAGTACTACTATACCCATCTACCCGCTACATCCACAATCCACGGTTTTGCTCATCAACTCCAATTGCCCGTATCGGTCCAACATCTCTATGGCTGCCAATGTCATCGTAGTGCGTCACTGGTTTGGTTTCTCAATGTGCGGTGCACTCAGATCTGACCTCTCGCGCTTCTTTCCCGCAGGTTGGCGGTGAGCCTTTTCGAGTCCACGCAAAGTCCGCTCCAATGACTAATCTCTTATTACGTTGTCGCCAGCCCGGGTATTCTTCGTGAGTGACGTTGTACACTGGCGTACACTGTCCGTGAAATGTCTAACTGCGCGTCTTGGCGTGTAGCATGATTCCGACCAGACCGTGGTCTATGGCAGAGTCATAGCCATCGAGTTGGGCTCGAATGTAAGATGTCATCTCGACCAAGAACCTAGACCGTCATCTCAACAACCAACACATGTTCGTAGGCAACCCAAGTCGCTCGAGTTGAAATAGAGCCTGGCAACGTTACCGTTCTGCCGTACGTCCCAGTAGATGCTAATCAGTGACCTCAGTACTGACGTCGATTTTCTCAGTGTCAGCCTCCTCACGTTGGCCACCTAACCCTTCGATGAATTGAACATGGACTTCCACCGATAGCTACGGTCGGTCCCTGAGTTTCTCCGACTACATTTATTTTACAACATCTGGCTGGTCCCAATGTCTCACACATATCGCAACTGGTGTATTCACATTGACTCTTTGTCTGATATACTGTCTTGTTTCGCGTCTGCGACGATGATTGACTTGCCCAAAAGATTTGCGGGCGGGGTGTTGCCTTCTTGGGCTCGGACGGGTCTTGGGATGATACGTGCTATGGCGAGTTGTCCGAGTTTGGCATGAGGTAGCAGGGAGAGACTTCCCGGAGGTTCATGACCGGCTTGGGGCGGGGGAGTCGAGGCTCACGAGCAAGGCGATCGAGATATGCATCTCGCCCACGTAAGTACCGCCCGCAGCAAAACACGTCGTGGCATACGTGCTAGCCGATCCACGCAGAGATCTTCCAGTGATCGTGGCATGAGAAAAGATCATTCATTATCACAGACCAAGTAACACAGTTACCGATCAACAGGGACCCTTCCAGCCGCGTGTTTATCAATGGCAAAAAAAGAATACGAGAAGCTGGTACATATCTGGCGATATGAGATTGCGTAGTTGGAGTTACTGCTAAAACCACCGAAAAGTCGGCCGAGGCGCAGAAACGAGGGATCTATTCGAAGTTGGCGGGGACAAGTTACGATATGACCAGCAAGGGGGCCATTAAAGGCCCATCAATGACATCAAGATTGCCAAGGATATCCGAGGACGGTATTCTCGATCCCATCGAAGGGCATGAAGGACGGGTCATGCAAATCTCCAGCCACTGCCGCATTGCGTGGAGTTGTCAAAGGCAGGTTACTTTCAACGCTCGTAGAGGCGTCCCAGAAAGTAAGATTGTCTGATCAAATAACAAGGTCATCGTCAGTCGTGGTCAAGGCGAGGTGGTCGTCAACATGCTCAAGACACAATTTTTGATCTCCGCCGTTTCTCCTTCCACCACCGTCACGCAAAACGCATGTCCTCACTCCGTCCCAAACGGGCAGGAGGCGTCCTCTGCAATGTTTCACGATGGTCCCGCTCAGTAACTAGGACAACATCGACATTGTCCTTCGCACTTTCCCAATATCAGCCGCCACATTCGCCGATCGACATGTCGAGGGCTGGTCCCAAAACGCTCGAGGCCATCCAGCCTGACCATTTCCGGATATACCAAGAGCTTCTTTCCCCGAGTGAGCAGTACAAGCTCTTGCAGTGCGCGCTAAAGAAGCTCGACGACGTTCGAGGCGTGTCTCGTGCCATAAAACGGCGCCGAAAAGAATTGGGCGTCGTTTGTTCTCCTACCACATTTTCTGGGGAGGTTTCCCGGGCTTTCTTGTCCGCAGACTGCTACGAGTTCGACCAGGTGAGCTTCCGATGTTCTCTGCTCAATGTCCCTCAATAACGAAGCATTTAGGGTCACTACGATGGTGTAATCCGCGACTATCGAGAATCGCATATCTCGTCTTGGCCTGATGACGTGCAACCCATCCTGGGTAAAGTAATCAGCCTGATGCCCGGAGCTCCACCACTTTCGTCTGTGCAGACACATGTCCTGCACTTGTCCGCGACGGGTGAAATTCTACCACACATTGATAACGTCGAGGCCAGTGGCAGTACGTCAAAACCAGTCAACTTTATCCAAGTTTTTGATTCAAATCCAACTTCCCAGATGTTATATTAGGCATATCGCTGGGAGCCACCCGGATGTTGAGGTTGCAGCACAAGGAACTTCGTGATACGCGGGAATCCATCGACGTTCGCCTCGAAAGTGGGAGCGTTTACGTTCAGAGGTATGTCCACGACCCCCCCATACCTCCACAGAACTTACTGCAATTCCAAATACCTAGTGACTCTGTACGATACAACTTTGTACATAGCATCTCCCTCCCTTTGATCGAGGGGACTGCTGGACAACGAGTGAGCATCATGATACGCGATCTTTTAAAAGGAAAATCTCCATACCTCTCGTAGTCAATCCCTGCGTTCTGTATCGTAGTTGGCACAGTGGCCATTGGTCGGTGGCGTTGCCGCGGGGTCGCGGTGCCTTCCGAAGGTCGCCGGTCACGCTTGTGAGGAAATCACAAAATAGACGAACGCATCCCGAGTATTCCCACCTCACCCATTTACACCTGTCCGCCGCCGCCATTCCTTACACAATGAGCTCAATGCGAGTGGCCCGTACTCTTAATCCTCGAGCTATCTCCTCACGGACAGCGCGATGTTCGTTTGCGACGACCCATCCCGCTCCCACGTCGTCTCAAGCCCAGTCGATGATACCCGTCTCCAACATCGAGGCTCAGTGGGAAACCCTCAACAACAAGGAACAGTTGGAGGTCTATCAGCAGCTACTGGATGCGCAAAAGAGGGACTGGAAGACGTTGAGCATCGACGAGAAGAAAGCCGGTCAGTCCTCAAATTTCGATAGCAGCGACCTATGAAATGGCTCGCATTTTACGGCGTCGACCGGGTTCGATTGACACGGCACTTTTCGTCCCCGTCTGTCCCTCAACACAGCGTACTACATTTCTTTTGGTCCTCATGGTCCCCGAAAGCCCGTTGACGAGCCTGGTTCTGGGCTGAAGGTGTTGGGCCTCACAACTGCCGTCGTCGGCGCTGGCGCTGTTGCATTTGCTCTCATCCGGGGATACGGCAAGTCTTCCAACACATACTAAGCCTCCTATCAACCTAACAATGTCTTTGTAGGCGGGGCGGAGGTTCGCACGATGTCGAAGGAATGGCAAGAGGCCACGAACGAGAAAGCACTCGAAGAAAAATGGAATCCACTCACTGGTAAGTCATTTTCCGCACGGTGAACGTGACCAATGGTCTTATTTGACATCAGGTGTTGCGTCCGAGGGCTACAAGGGCAAGGGTCACGTCGCCTCGAAGTGATTGTTCTGACACTTGGACTTTTTTCTACGACATTCGAGCTACTGTCTGAGGGGGATCGGTGGGGTGTAGAGGTCTTCCAATGCGAATAATAAAACTCCCCAGTGAGCACGATCTGGCACGCTCGTTTTCCGACACAACCGAGCGCCTCTGCTGCTGGGAACGTCACGCGTTACTGTTGGGGTCGCCCTTCCGAAGTCTAACACCGCACAACAAGGTACCTGCGAAATGATTGGCAAGGTCCCCTGCCTCTGAAGGCATATAAAGCTAGTGAACCAAGCCGTATTCTTCACTTCTGCCCCCTCCGACTTTGACTGCGTCGCACAAGGACGAGACGTTATGATTACATGATATTTCCATGTTTGATTACGGCGGTAAGGGCCGCTCTGAGCGAGGGAAATTTTGCCTCACGAGTGACTTGCTGCGACGTGTCGTCTTCCTTAACCATCATCTGCCTTTGGTCAGTCGGAGTGGGCGTGGCCAATCCGCTGAGCTGACACTGCATCCATCAACGCCCTGTGCCTCAGATCTCAATTCAATCCAGCCAAGCTCAGTCCCGTTGCAAATGGCTAGCCGTACCTGCTATAATTGCGGTCAATGTGCGTGGTAGGAGGCACGATACATGATACCCACTTCGTCTTCCACTTGATCCTTCTTTCCTTCGTCGATGGACGTCGCGCGCGGAGCTGACTGGCGGCGTTGACTGCTGTATTTCTTCTTTATATGTTCGGGGTCGGGTTACGACGGCGTCCACAATACATTCGATATCGATAATCTCGTGCAATTCCGGGGGGTCGTTTCTGGTCGTTGGTGTGTGGTTCTCTGATCGGCGACACCCGCGTTGACTCACCCATCCGTTCTCGCCGCTGTCTTCGTCCGGCTTAGTCCATCCACCGCCTTATTCTGAAATCGCGCCTACCATCCGATGTTTCTCCGTCATCGTCTTCTTGCGTGAATGCCCGATCTTCGTGAAATCGGTTGATCATCGGTACAGCCGGACACAACGCCTCTGGGTGTCCGAGCGCCGGAACACCAACCTGCTACAACTGTGAGCCATAGATCCATTCTAAGGACCTCTGAATAGCGTCATAAACCCGATCGGTGTACATCAGGCGGAGAAACCGGTCATCTCTCCAAGGACTGCGGGAACGAAACCGCTCCCAAAACGTGCTACAGGTGCAACCAACAAGGCCACATTGTGAGTCCCACTTTCCAGTTATGAGGTCCACAGAACGATGCTGACAATGTGGGATACCTAAAAAGTCTCGCGACTGCCCCAACAGCAGCAATGACAGGCGTGGCGGCGGCGACGGTCAGCAATGTTACAAGTGCGGCAAAGTAGGCCACATCTCCCGTAACTGCCCTGACAACAGCAGTCGAGGATACGGAGGCTCGTCAAGCCGAACCTGGTACGTCTAATCGTCGCCATCGGCTTTGACCTGAAGGGACCTCACTGGTGCTCTCCAGCTACAACTGTGGCGGTCATGGCCATCTCTCCCGCGACTGTGTACGGCAGCAAAAGTGCTATAACTGCGATCAAGAAGTGAGGGCGTCCGGTGTCTGCATGATGTAGAGTCCGCTTGCTGACTGGCTCTTAGGGACACGTCGCCAAGGACTGCCCAGAACCTCAACAGTCGGGCACCGGTGGTGGCAACAGCGGCGGCAGGTCGAAGACATGTTACCAATGCGGTCAAGAAGGCATGTCTGTCTATTCGTCACCCCTTTATGTTGGTGCTGACGGTCACTTCCTCAGGTCACATCTCACGAGACTGCCCCAACCCCGCCGCTGCTTAGAGAATACTGCATCTCCCTATATTGACGGCGTCCTAGTTTTGTCTGTTTTCCCTTTTCATCTGGGTTTCCTGCCTCGACCATTTTGTTGTCAATCGCATCTGCGACCATAAAGTACCTCTGAAAATGCACCCCATTCTTGGACACCCCACATTGCATTTCCCCTATGGGAGTATGTCTGCATGCAAGGCGAAACCCGAAATAGAAAACTGATGCAGAGTCGACAACGAATAAGTACACAGCTAGATGACACAATCCTTCCAACAAGACGATATAACAAACGACTCCTTAACACCATTCAAGTCCCAGCCCATCCCACCTTCAACATGACAGATTTATGATATCCGTTGATAGAACAAGAGGTAGGCCACTTTGTCCGGGATACCAGTGGTTGGGTTGATCTTGACACCTTCCGCCTTTGGATTTCGTGCTCCATCAGCCTTCTTCGTCACCACATCCTCCTCCCGTATCACGTCGATGATCGTGTCGTCAATTCGGATCCATTCCGAGCTATCCTGCCGAAGAACGGCCACGGTGTAATGCCCCCCAGTCGCCTGTCGGCCGTGATGATACACAACTGCGCGAAACGGCTATCAGTCCCCAGAGCCACCACCCTGAAAAGGCTATACCCACCTCCGAATAATCGATACTTGATTGGCGAGCTGCGACGTTGAGCAGGAGATAAGACCTCCTGAGGGATCTCCAGCGTCGCACCATATCCTATGAATTTCTGACTCTTGCCCACCCCGCCTTCGTGGGGGTCGTAGATAAACCTAAAGTTCAACGAAATTAGATATGGTTCGAGTAGTGGCAGGGCATGCCACATAGCAAAAGGCAAAAATCGGGTACCTTTTCATGTGGAGAATTAATATCGGGGGGAGGGTCTCGATGTAGACTTGTTTCGTCGCAGAAACTTCGACTCCCTTGGGAGTTCGCATGGATACTGTTTCAGGTATGGTGATATGGCGCAGGGCATCTTCAATAGACTGCGTACTAGCAGACTAGCGAAAACTTTGGTGATCAATCGATTCACCGTGCGAAGGAACGTGCGACGACTCACCTGTATGTCGAGCTGCAGTGGCTGGTACGGTTCGAGGGTGATCGAATCCTTACCACCGCCAGG
>WSTW01000054.1:0-50199 GCA_019632305.1 Tulasnella sp. 403
ACGAAAGGCCGAAATACTTTGATCGCTCATAGAGCAACCAGATTGACCCAGGGAAGAAGCCAGACGTCCAAAACCGGGCAGGGGTGAATTGGTAGCTGTGATATGGTGCGTCGTCGAGTTCCACGTATTGCGGATAAAATCCAGGTAGACCCATCTATCGCATTACGTCCATCAGCATTGACTCGATACGATACAGTGGATCAAACCTCGCTATTTTCTGGATAGTCCCGGGTGGCTACGGCATAGACCCTTGCTTCAACCGACTCGGAGTAGAGCTCAGGTATGGCTTTGACGACAAAGGACATGGTATCCTGGACGCCTTGAGATGTAACTGTTTCCGATAGGTTGGCTAGTCCGGTTTGGGCATGTGGGCGCCTTTTCGGCGGTGTTCCCACGTTTCTTATTCAGTCCCGACCCGGGACTGACGTCAAGTGACAAGCTCACCGCCAGGAGTCATCGATATTCATTTCATTCCTTGGTATCAGATTCAACCACTAACCCATGTCCTCGACCGCGAAATCGGATCCCTTCGCGCCGAAGGTCTCGACGACTTCAACCTATTCCCCCTCCCAGTCATCGCAGGATGTCACCATTCCGTATATCCCTGAGCTGTTCGACCCAGATTACCTTGACAAGCTCTTTCCAAAAGCCGCTCCATCCGTCTCAGCAGCACCCGCCAACTTGGCACCCAGCCACCCGTTTATGGATGCCCTTCGCGAGGAAGCCAATATGACACGTACAGATAACAATGCCCCTGCATTCGCTTCCACCAAGTCACTCGCTCTCGACGCATTCTCGACTCTCGATCAAAATACGTCCACAGCGGAGGTGCACAAGCTTATCCGTGAAAGCTGGTCGGAGGATCCTGAATCGACTCTCAGGATAATATGGAACCTTCGCTCGATTCATGAAGGTGGATTGCCATTCTCCATATCCGTTGTGTTTGGTCTGACATACACCTGATGTCTCGCTACAGGGAAGGGGGCTAAGTACGGGTTTTATCGCGCGTTCGGTTGGCTGTATGCTAATCACCCCAAGACGGCGATTGGAAACTTGGAAGTCCTCGTCAATCAAGTCATCGAGAGAAAGAAGAAACTCAAGACCGACAAGCCCAAGGATGACAAGCCCGCGACGGACGATATCTCGAGCGAGTGGACCAAAGTCGAAGAAAGCGAGGATGTCGAACGCGCCGGCCTGGCCCACGGCTACTACAAAGACCTCCTCAATCTACTCTGTCTGGCGGTCTCTGACTCCCTCGGTTCCGCCAATCTGGACTTCTCGGCCTTGGAGGTGCCTCGCCCTGACCACAATGACGGCCGGCATCGACGCAAGTCGGCCTCGAGAGTAAAGAAAGGAGAGACGAAGAGGACCGGAAAAGAAAAGGCAGTGGAACAAAAAGATGCCTCGGAGCTTGCCGCCGCCGCTCGCAAGAAGGCACATGTGACAGCACACGAGCAGCTTGTTAGCAAGTTAACCAGCGATGCCAGGTTCAAGGCATTGTACATCGCTGTTTCGCGTATCTTTGCAAAGTCATTGGCTGCTGACAAGCAAACGCTGAAGAAACTCGCCGATCCGGCTACCCCCTCTGCAGAGAAGCTGAAGTTGAAGTGGTCCTTGACGCCTGCAGCCAAGTGGGCCCCCAGTCTTCAGTGTTTCCACGATCGCACCACCAATATTGCGACGGGCATTGCGCTGGCCATGTACGCAAACGGGAACATGGAGGGATTGAAGCAGGTCAGGATCGACGCACCGTTGGACGCTGCCGACGCGCATACGGTTCGAGGGTATTACCGCCGCTGGATTATCTCTCCCCTACGACGCTATATGGAGGTCCCGGAAATCAAAATGTCAGATAAGGAGTGGAACAAGGTTCGTCATATGGCATCTAACGCCCCGACGCTCGTACTGAAATCCCGTTCTAGATCGACTACTCGCGGGTTTCGTCCCAGTGCATGGCGCGAAATAAAGAACACTTCTTCAAGCATGACAAATCTCGCTTAAACGAATACCTCGACAACGTTGCTGCTGGCAAGAGGACCATAAGTGGTGCAACGCTCCTCCCCCATGAGCTAGTCATGGAAGCACTGCAGTGGGAAAAAGAGCCAGACCCGGGGTCCACCGCCGCAAGTCTTTCCGAGATGAACAACCGCATTATAACCGGCCAATGGAATACGATGTTGGAACGACTACGAGAGTCGGGGACGCTCAAGAACTGTATTGCAGTATGCGACGTCAGTGGCTCTATGGGCAGCCTCCATGTGGCACAACGCCAGAAAATAGTATCCGGGGCGCCCGTCAGTCCCATTTTTCCCGCGGTCGCGCTCTCCCTTGTCCTGGCCCGACTGGCAAGCCCCCCATTCCAAAATTCGTTCATCACTTTCTCTTCGCATCCCAAGGTCGTGACCCTCAACTCACCTCCCGACGCCAAGTTGTCAACCGTCATCCGAGAGATGGGAGGGGCCGACTGGGGGATGAACACGAACTTCAACGCTGTGTTCATGAAGCTCCTTCTCCCCATGGCGGTCAAACATAAACTCAAAAAGGAGGACATGATCAAACGCATCTTCGTCTTCAGCGACATGCAGTTCGACCAGGCCAGGTCAAGTAAGGCCCCTTCATGGGAGACGAATCACGAGAAGGTTGTCAAAGCATTCAACGAGGCCGGGTACGACGTACCCGAGCTCGTGTACTGGAACCTCGCGGGGAGGATCGCTGCCAAACCCGTTACGAAGGACACACCGGGGGTGGCGATGGTGTCTGGGTTCAGCGGCAACCTGCTCAAGTTGTTCATGGAGAACGAGGAGATACCAGAAGACGAGTGGACGGATGTGGATAAGGAAGGGAAGGAGACCCCAGCTGAGGCTCCCAAGCCGTCCATCTCCCCTCTCGACACCATGAGAAAGGCGTTAAACAAGAGTTGTTATGAAGGGCTGCGTGTCTTTGATTGATGAGAATGGGTAGCTGGTTACGCTTTCATGTCTGCAATGACGAGGTGTATAATATACGAGGTCCAAAGCGGTCAACAAGACGCTTAAATCGGGGTGAATATCATACGCTTCGTGGGGTTAGCAATAAGTACCTGCAGGCCAACGGATGTAGCGCTTGCTCCTCACCATTCGTCGAAAGTCTTTTAACGCCCCGGAGTCGAGCTTCCTCCATACGGTTAGTAAACGATCATTCGGGATGGCTTCCGTCCCTCCTACTTCTTTCATCGCTATTCCCGAAAGCCTGCCGTCAACGGCAGTGCAGCGTCCGATATGTAATCGCACCACGGCTACAAGACAAGGTTCAACATTCGAATCTGAGTCCGGAATGGATGCACTGACTTCCATTGTCTTTAGTCCAGAGAAGCTTTAGTTCCACCACTGCTCCGATGGGGTGGACCGTCCACACGGCTGATGATGCGCAGTACCGGTCTGGATAATTGATAGGAGTGGCTCGTCGACCTTGTGCAACCCTATCCTTGCCTTCGGGATAAGAAAAGACGCGTCAAATGTGGGGATCGCACACAGGATTACCGGACACACCTGATGGAGGCTCACCAGTGCATGGGCATAGTACCCATGACTTCGTACTGGTGCTCCACTCCTCGTTCTTTCGCAATCCAAGGCTATTGAACTTGCGCTCAGCGGCTGTTTCGGGCACATGGTTCTGGCGGCGATTTATCGGTCCACTGCGCTTTCTCTAGGAGGGGGTAAGAAGACATACCTCCATTCTGATGCGAATTGGTCCAGAAGAAGAGCTGGATGGAAGTTCGACGATAAGCGCTTCCATCTTTGCCCTAGTAGATACAATCCCGCTCTGTTTTGAGAGATACCCTTGGAACAGACCGGTCGTACTCTCAACCAGCTGGATATACCCTTTCCTGGGTAATGATAGGTCTTGAGCGGTGACCCGTCGCTGAGGTGGTGCCGCTTCCGTTCTCAGCTCATCGACCTGAGCGACGTACGACGGACTCGAGAATCCAACCGGTGCGGCTGCAGGTGTTGGAATTAACTTAGGAGACAATGCATGGGCCGTGATCGGATATTTCTGGAGTAGGGCTGGACGAAGGAGAGCCCAAGAGGTTTGAACATCGCTGTCCAGGGAGTTGTACCAGCTCAGTGCCTCCTCCGAAAAGCACGAGGCAGCATAGGCAGCCATCCATGCACCATCATTATGCATGCTCTGGGATAGAGCTACCCTTTGGACGGTTTGAATCAATGTGGAGATACTCTCATTGGGACTGCCGCAGAAAGTCGTCCACTCGATCGGACAGCAGGAGCTGGATGCAAGGTCAGGGGCGTTTGTGTGTTGGATTCTCTGGTCTGATGCGAAAGTCATGAATGTGTGGCTTGACGACGTCCGGTTGGTTCCATTCACAGCAGCCGGCTCATGGGGCGTAGATGTGGAAAGTGCTATTGCGTCGAACGGCGGAGAGCCAACAGACGAGGTGGGTGGTTGCATGGAGGTAGCAGGTGGGGGGTAGGTGAGAAAGTTCTGGCCCTTCCGGGCCAGCAGCGCCGGGGATGATGAGACCACACTACCACCTGGAGTAGTGGATGGTGGACTCGGGAGCGACGGTAAAGGATGTGAAGAAAGATTGCCAGATGTTTGGCGAAGGCGTGTGGGTATAGACGGTGACACGGATTTCGAGGTGGGTGTTGACGGGTGGGCAGTTTTCGCGTGCATGCCAGCTGTCGCCTGGAGCTTCCTCATTCTACCGGCAAGGGAGCCTCTGGTGGTCTCGTCCGCTTGATCTCCATCCGGAATTTGTTGCTCTATAGTCGGTCGAGTGGTCGTGTTCCCGTTAGGAACAGTCAATTGACCCATGTGGCTTGCAGATTCAACGCGAGGGCGTTCCACCTCCTGCAAGCGCATTTCCAAGCCCAAAATACGAGGTTGCACTACTTCCCCAAAGAACTGCAGTAATTATGTATTAATGATATAGGGATGGTTCAGATACGGCTATGGCGACTCACCCTTGCAAGATTGTCCACCTCATGCCGAATGGCGCCGTGCTTCGTTGCTTCTTGCGTATACTCGGAAGTTTGCATGGCATCTTTCAGCATACTGAAGCATGAGTTAGGACATGCCATTAATTGTGAGAGCGGATGAGACTTACTGAGAAACCCGATAGTACTTTAAGAGGGCGTTCTGAATATCGCCAGCCTCCTCCTTCTGGATTCCTTGTTCTGCAGCGCGGCGGGCTGCATTAATCATGCTCAGAACCAAAACGCCCCGGTATGTATTGGAATCCCGCTTTGCTGTATCCTGGATGGCCGAGACCGTGACGAAACCGCCACGGGGAACCGTGCCTGGGACTGACGAGACGATGACCATGGGTAACGACTTGAAGTGAAACTGAAGCTATAAGTTGTGATAGTATGCTAGCATTCAGGTGTGTGCTCGTCTTCAGGCTCGGGCGAGGGTCGGAACCAGCTGGGGCGGTGGATATATGGGGAGCCAATAGTTGCGGGTCAGGAAATGAACTCGGACAAACAGCCCTTCTATTCTATCGTTTGACCATCCACAACCAACAGGACGCGGCCGGATTCGCGCCCCCAAGCACTGAACAGCGTGAGTCGACCCTTCGTCGTGAAATTTGTATCCCTTCCTACACTAGGCCATCACGCAATGCGAGGTACGCAGAGTCCAAGGTCTTTGTTCGAACATGCAGAAACCTTGACTTTTGGGGGTTTCTTAGCATACGTAGACCTTCTGGATCTGTATATACTTTACGAGGGGGCATCTTCGAATTTTCGCTCGTTCTTCGTAGGGTAACGATTTCGATGGCCGACCCGATTCGGGTTGGCTTGAGCTCTATCATCCTCGAGCCAAGCAGTCTACGAGGGCTTGGCCCCGCACCGCGCGCGGAAGGCGGAGATAGGCCTCGGCTTACTCCGGGCCCGGACTAGCGACTCAACGTATCCCTTCGTCGAACACGGCGGCGCTAACAAATGATCAGGCTTACTCTACCCACCGAACATCTTTATAACTTTAGACACCCCGCAGGAATCTCCGATGTAACTGGCAGTGGGGACCATATACATGCATAGATGTGGGTGTGGTAGTTGGGGCTGCCCATTCTGATGTTGTGATCCAAGACCTTGTTGGCAATATCACGAGAGCGGAAGGAGACGAAGAGCGGCCCGGTTTTAGGTGGGGACTTCTGTCGAGCATCGGGACCATTTAACCATTTGAGAGAGACTATCGAACCGTGTAAGCCAAGCCAATACATCGACGTCTTGAAAGACCTCGGATCGTTGTTCCAAGTTTCGGGCGCTTGCCACCGACATCAGGAAAAAAAGAAGATTGCTACCGTGCTACAAGCGCAACCACGGCTACCTTGCGCTACGACTATCTACATAGACCCTTATAACGGGGATTTTGCAATATAGCCGCGCTTTTTTTCCTGATGGAACGGTTCCTGCACCTTTGAGTATCGTTGATGTCTTGTATCCGCTATGCGCGCTAGGCCGAAATCGCACGGGAGGGTGTGCTCTTTGTCCGAAATGAGAATGTTGCTTCCCTTCGGATCGCCGTGTATGACGCCTCGAGTGTGCAGATACCCGAGTGCTAAAGCAATTTGGCGAATCTGTCGAAGAAATGTTAGGAAAATTTGCAGGAAGAGTCAAGGTCGTTATATACCAGTTCTATCCGATCTGCCCTCCATGGAAAATTGCTGATGAAATCCATAACGGTACCATTACGCATGTAGGGAGAGACAGGATAGATGAACACATCCATCTTGCAAGCCCCAAGAAAGCGCAAGATGTTTGGGTGACCACGTCTTAGCTTCCCGGAGGAATCGCTGGGGACAGTCAGTCTCAAACTTATGATGTCCGAATCTTGGTCCCGTTGGGATAGGCGCCGATGCTTGAGTATATCGCCCAGTGTGAGTCGTAATCATGAGGAGAGGTGCTCCATGTGGTGATAACTTCGTGGTGAGTCACGACTGGCGGGCAGGCTTTCTTATGGCAAGGGCCACAGAGCTCCGGTGTTCTCGGATCAGTTACAATGGCCATGGCGAAGCAAGGTTCCGGAGTGGTTTGACGGGTTTTACGAAGGCGACTTGTGGGCGCTGGAGGGGGAGTAATGGTGAACTTCCTAAGAAAGTCGAACTCTACACCAAGAGCGCGAGTCGTGATTCTGATCTCTAGCTGTACAATGGGGGACGTGCCGATCCTAGACCCAACACACCACGAACGTAGGCGGACGCGTTCAGTGTGCAGTGTGTAAATGACATGCTAGCACGCACATCTAATCTCACATTCGCACCTCATCAAAAAAGGAAGAAAATCCTCGAGTGACGCTCACCGACACCCTTGGGGAAAAAGCCTACTGGTCGGAACACGTGCCATAGTGTCGGCGAGCGGGCCCTGCTTTCCGTCGATCATCATCCTGCCCGGACACGAGGCAAAAAGAGTAAAATGGTATTCCTCCAAAAGCCCGGAGCCGCCGAATGAGGGGTCAATCTAAGTCACAGAGAAGCAACTCCACCATCGCAAGGTCGTGCTCCATGGTGATACACCCACCACCTTTCACACCTGTCGGCTTACGGATGCCACCCAAGTCTGGATTCACGAGTAACGGGTATTTCGCCTCCCCGACTTTCCCTGCCCAGTCAAAGTCAATCAAACGCACCGAAACGCGCTGCTCCTTGCTGGACTTCACAAGCACGTTCGAACGTCGAATGTCACCGTGTACATAACCCCTGGCTTGAAGAGCCGAGACGTATTTCTTCACCTCTTCGTAAATTGGACGGACCTCATCACCTTGAAAGGCCACACCGAGGAACCAATTGTCGTCTAGGTCAAGAAGTTCCATGACGACAATGAACCATCCGCATGCTATGGCGTCGAATCCATACAGCTTCGGTGCGCAGCCGAGTGCGACACACTCGAGGTGCACCTCTTTCGAGTACGTCTGCACAAACTTCACAACAATCCGTTCCCCGCTGTCGCAGTCTTGACATTTATACACGAGCTGATCTCCGGCCATTCGTCTGATGTACCGGAACTTGCGAGTGTCGGCCGGTCGGTCCAGTGGATGATACTCTACGACCCAGGGGAAGCGGGGGTCCTGAAACGGGATGGGATCGGGGGCTTCGTAGTAGGCTTTCAACGTTGCGACGGCCTGTTTGAATGCCCCGAACATTTGGGCAGCAAGCGTCCGGAGCTCGGTGTCCGTGCTGTGCCAGAATAATGGGATCATGGGTCCAAGGACGTTCATATCGAGCGCTTCCGTGAGGATCGAGCCTGCGAATCCTACGATCGATCCTATGGGACTCGTAGGATGGTTGAGACACGTGTGTTGCGGGAGAACACGACTTACCGGAAAAAAAGATGTGCATACACGGAAGAGGTCGTGTTGTAGTATCGCAGACCTTCCGTAGTGCCGCAGTATGTGAGAGTCCTCCCTGGATGTAAGGATCCTTCTCCGTTGTGCCAAAGCTTTCGGCAACCGAGATAATGGCATAAAAGCATTGACCTAAGTGAGCACCGTTGATTCTTGTGAAGCTGGTCTGTTCGACGAGCGTCGAGGTTAGCGGTATACCGTAGTCTTTTAAGATCGTCCGAAATGAGGAAGCCCGGGCTTCCTCGGTGCAGTAAAAACCGCACATGGCTTCCGCCAACCTGAGAACAAACACCATGTCTTCCGTAGTCGGATTGTACGTTTTGCAACTTTGCACAAAGTCTGCGAAAACGCGGTGTGCGAGGATGATGGGGATGGTGCTGTGATCTCCTGCCGGTCGGCCACAACGGATGCGGGGCTCGACACCCTTCTTACCATAGTCATTAAAATCATCTAGATTCCACATTGTGGTAGGTGCAGGGATGTCGGTCGCTGCAAATCTGCTTTTTATACGTTTGTTCGCTTCAACTGGGTCTTCGTCGAGGCCGCGTTTTGTACCTAAGATAGGCCGATTAGTTTGAGTTAACAACTATAAGAGAAGCTTGGTGGCATACCACGGCAGTTGTCTTTTTGAGCCGGTTGCACACCTAAAGAGATGAGGAAGGGATGATTAAGGTCAGCGACAAATCATGACCAGAGCTTGGGTTTCGTAAACAAACTAACGTAAAGGATCCGCGACGAAGACATGGACTTGCGCCGTGAGATCGGTCCAGCACTCCCCAACGGTACGCTTCGGACTGAGCGGTTCCTGTCCCTCAAAGTCCGCAGCTGTGAGCTTCAGAGCCTCCTCCTGGGACTTGCTGATTCTCCATAAGTCCAGGCTGGGGGAGGCGACCATTTTAAGCCTATTACTCCACTTGGATTTGATTAATTCCTTCAGATCGTCCACATCGTTCATGTTGTCCGCTTTGACGGAAAAGACCGTGTTCGTGCCCTCCAGGAAGCAACAAAGCTTCACTGAGGATGGCGCTGAGGTGTTGGTTTTCATAGTCAAGTCCATAAATGGGGAAGGTGGTGGCTAATAGTGGACGTCCGGATTGGGGATGGAACGATACCAAGTCACAGCAAATAATGTCACGTGGAGCAAAGCTCGGATATATTCGCTCCCTAACTCCACCCAATTCTGCGAAGTAAGGCTGAAGAATCCAACTGTCCAATGGTACGCATAGAGGCTTTTTCGATATCTCTGGAGGGCTATTTGCTAAGCCGAGTATTGGGGTTGGTCTAATGAACTGCGTCGAATGAGAACATTTGTCTATGCTTGCCCACAAATACTTCGCCACCACTTCGGTCCACCCTTCACGACCACGTTGACCAATTAACTGACCCACCATCCCCACCATCATTTAGCTTTTCCTGGTGAGCATCTGAGGCGTTCTATAACAACAGCTACCTGAGCTACACCTACATTCTACAGGTTACGCTTTTTGACCCGATGACCCGCGCTCAACGCATTTTTACTTTCGCCGCCGTGTCCTCTGCACTTTACTTCCTGGTACTTTTCTCAATACTCCCCGTACCACTCTTATCCGAGGATGTTGTGCAACAGATCTTCCCTTTGGTACGTCCCTTTGTCATAATCTTCAATTTGTATTCGCCTCTTATGCTGTCGCAGATTCCCTGGTGGTTACTCGTCTCGTTCGGTGCATACGCGCTGTGGACTTTGGGTTGGAACGTTATGACAATCCGAGATTGTCCAGAAGCATACCAAGACCTCATGCTTGTGCGTTGCGTTCGTAATCTGACCGCTAAGGCTATTGATTGACCGACTGCCTTTCGTACTACAACAGGAAATCTCCGCCGCCAAAAATGATCTACGAGCAAGGGGTGTAACCGTGGACTGATATCGCTGCACTTTTGCATTTGTCCTTGGTGCCGTACTTCTCATCGAACCGCAATCGCATTTCTTTTAGCACACGTTGGTGATTGACAACACCCGAGTCCAGCGCGGCAATGTACACCCCCGTCGGTATAGGTGTCTTCAAGGTTGACATACGCTATACAAACCATTGTAAGGACCGGCATGGTCGGATGTGTTGCCTACGGACCCAACGTCGTCAGCAGCCAATTTGAGCCACAGCCCAGGGATCGTACCTTTCAATATGTTTGAAACGACGCCAGTGGAACAATAAAGACTGGAAGGGTTATCTTGCCCTATCAAGCGATTTTGACGAGCCGCTCGATTGGTAAATGGGTCGACTCATGGGCTACGTTTGTGGCAACGTACCAGCGCAGTCATACCATACGCCCTTTTGGTCGTCCACGATGTGCTTCTCCCCTTGCGTATGAGTGTAAAGCAAGAACTTCCAAGGAAGGGTGGGGACTGGGTCATGCTTGTTGGTTATTCGGTGGGTGTCGGGAATATCTGATAATATATGGGTCAATCGTAATCCATTTGGGCAGGATGGCGTACTTACTGTTGTCGTACCAGTTTGCCCATTGTCCGTTTCCGACCTATGATAGCAAAACAATTGGACCCGTTAGACAAGGTAAGCGAATTCCGGAAATCTACGCACCCTGGGCTGTTCGTAAGTGACGACTTTCAGCGAGATATCCTTCGGCAGGTGTAAGCGAAGGAGAGCCGCATCTTTGAGAAGTCCCAAACGAATAAGGAACCGGTCGATCTGGTGTACCGAGGTGGCTTACCTAGCTGTGCAAGGGCACCACCGAGGCTGTGGCCGATCATAACAACTTGGGTGGTCTTTTCCTGCTGAATAATCTTGGTGACCGTTTCGAGTATTTCGCTTGCGGAGGAGGTGTGCATGTCTTTGAAACCACTGTGAACCGATATCCCGTTAGGCAAGCCAGGGAAGAGGGTCGGATCAAGAGTGGTGGGCCAGAAGCGGAAATCGGTCTGCAAAAGACAAGAAAAATTATACACCTAGGTTGACGACAAGGACGTGCCTGGCGTACCAATACCGATTGAAGGTTATCGAAATTGGTGCCCTGGTGGGCGACCACCGCGGATCTCATCGATGGTAAGTAACCAACGAACCAATACGGTATTTCCTGGCCATCCCCGCCGGACGCATAAACCTGCATGCCGGGAAGCGCTCTGCATGGAACTACAAGGGGACTAAGCGTTCTGGACGTGGACATGAAATAGGAGACTTACTTCCGCATTTCCACGTCTTGATAGAATCGACCGGGCACAGGACGGCGCGAGAAATCTGCAAAAGCATGAGTACCGCCAGTCGGGTATGGGCAGAATGGACTCACCTGAGTGTAAACCCTGTAGGAACCGACTTGAGTCTTGCTCAGGGGGATTGCGTTGCTCCCCCGGGCAAAACGTCCCAATCTAGTGGCAAGATCTTCTCCGTCACTAGCCGCGACGTGACGAAACAACCCACAAAGCGAAAAAAGAGAGATGAGGAATAGTTGTTTCATAATGTACGAAATAGAAGTGAAGATGGAAAACGAGGTGGAAGTAACGTAGAGGAAGCGAGCGAGTTTATATTTGTAGCGTGTAGAATGGGATCGCCACTGTGATGTGTGCCAGACGTTAGTGTGTCAGGTGGCGTTCTTGATGTAGCATGCCGCCTAAACCGAGTCGCCTTATGCACGGTACGCCGTCGCACATCGAAAATCGTGACAGAACATGGGTACGGCAGTATGGTTCACCGTCCAGCTTGCCGCCCTAGTGTGGCCATAAAAAGTCGGTCAAGAGGGCGGAAAACCCGATTCTGCCCACACATCGGGACGAGCCCACGACGGAAGTTATTGGGTACACAAGGGTGGGGCACCCGTCGACAAAGCGAGTCCGCATGGTTCGTGAAGGTCGCAAATGTTGAAAGGACGTCAACGAGCAGGCGATTTGTAAGCACCCTAAAGGTTTCGAACGCGCGATCACCTCCAGACTGGTGGTACTCACCGTCAAAATGATCCTAGTGGTTACAGACTTATTGGGAGGGCCCGATGTTTTACCACGTTCTCTTCGACCTTGCCCTGCAGCACTATGTCGGGTAAGTTGTGTCCTCGTGCAAAAACAACCTCTATAAGTGGAGTTGAACATAAAGGAGGGTCTTCTCTTCAGAGGGTGCACTCAAGGTGCACCGATAAGCCGCCAAGATAGGTTCAAGTCATTCACGGATTTATCCCACCGTTACCAACTGCAGGGCACACAGTACGATTCATGTCAGTCTTTGCGGCCGATAGCACGATACCTGATCACGCCCTCGTATACGTCAGATCATGGAAATATTCATGAAGAACATCCCCAAGTCACTCAGCGACGTGGATCTTATTCGGGGATTGGCGGAAGTACTCCATACCGAGCCTTTTCACGATGGGACATCCCCCTTGATAAACTTTCAAGTATTCCTGCACCGCGACAAGCGCGGAAACTTCAGCCATAGCGGACGGGGTGCCCTTACCTTCCCCACTGAAGATATTGCCGAACAGTTCCTTGACGTTTACGGCTCCTCACAGCGACCTCACCTTTCTTGCGATATCGGCACTCGGTTAATCACTTTCACTCCGAGCCGAAACGAAGCAAAGGAGGACGTCTTAGCCCTCATCAGATCGACACCTTATATCGACCCCCAGCGTGCCCAGGAGCAGGCAGAGCGTGCCGAAAGGTTTCAAGAAACCATTCCAGCGTGCGGTCTCCAGTTCGGGTGGACATGCTTGGACAACGTATTTTCGATTGAATGGGATGGACCCACCTCAAATGAGCAATACACACTCTCATTTGTAGACGAAACACGACAACTCCAAATCGACATCCCAACCGACACCACCGAATCGGACGAATCGGACGAATCAGAAGAATCAGACGAATCAGGATTCCGGTGGAAGACCCGAGATCAACCAGAGGAGTCCCTTCTTGTTGTGCTCCGCTTTTCTCGAGTGGAAAGCATAGCTTGTGAAGGTCGCTATACCTCAATTCCCGCCGTACTCATGACCCTCAAATACCCCCCTTCATTTGAAAAGGTGACCACTCATTCTGATGATTTCGGCTACGGTCCCATCACGATGCGATACCCCATCCAATTCCTGGGACCCAGCCATGAATCGGTTGCGCCGTTCACTTCCCTGGCCTTGCGCATCCAGTTCTATGATTACCAAGACTTGGCGACATTCGAGGAAATGGCCGAACTCGCTCAGCTGCCCCCTGTCTATGAAATTACTTCCCCTTCGGTCCACCGCTCCCTCTTCAGCGAAGAAAATCTAGATCGTGTTTTAAACTGGATTGAAGGATTTGAGTGGACTATCGCATTTCAGTTGCAGGGGATTCTGAATGATCTCATGGTCGATCCTGTTGAGCTATGGGATCTGCACGAACAGATTGGGTTAATGAAGGCTACTTATTCTGTGGAGAAACTAGCGGAGATCTTGCGCCTTTTCAAGGTCCGCTTAAAGACCTGGAGCTGGGATGGAGGGATTGACGAAGGCACCACGACCCTGGCCGACTGTCTGAGCCAGACTGCCGCCGACGTTACAGCAACGCATATACTCCTTCGGAACCAGAGCAAGAATGCCGGGTTTTTCAACTGCCACCATGTAACGCTTACCCCTACACGCATGATTCTTGAGGGCCCCTACCCCGATCAGGTGCGTTTATGCCTCTTCAGATGGCCAGTGTCTCATACGTCCGTCTAGTCGAATCGCATCATCCGGCAGTACCCGAACCACCAAAGTTGTTTCTTGCGGGTAAACTTCACCGACGAGGAGCAGCTACACTATCGATGGGATAGAGGGGTTGATGGGGCTACATTTGTAAGGGAAAGAGTTGGAAATACCCTCAAGCGCGGTATCCGAGTTGCAGGCCGTGCCTTCCAGTTCCTAGCTTATTCTTCAAGTGCTTTGAAGGAACATGCGGTGTGGTGGGCAACTGCCTTATTCTATTCTATCCCCGTTCTCATCCTACGTTGGCTTTGTCCTAGGTTCTGCTCACCTTTCTATGATGACGACGGAGAATACGTTGACGCAAATATTATTCGCTCCAGTATCGGTGACTTGAGCCACCTTGAGTTCTACCCTGCAAAGTGGGTGCCAGGACAGGATATGCTTTCGAGTTCACTAACTTCTGAGTCGGCTAAGGTATGGGGCACGAATGTCCCAAGCTTTCACCGCAACCGAGCCTAGTCTTACGCTCACAATCGATGAAATCACAACTATGCCAGACATTGAACGAAACGGCTCCTGCTTCACCGACGGCATAGGCGACATCTCGAGAGAACTCGCCAACAAGATCTCCAAGTCGCTGCAAAAACGTCCAGGCAGCCGGAAGCGGTTTTACATCAAACCGAGTGCGTTTCAATTCCGCATGGGCGGTTTCAAAGGCGTATTGGCGGTCAATTACAAGCTGAAGGGCATGGACATACGGCTTCGACAAAGTCAGAGCAAATTTCGATGTAAGTCTCATCGTTTTCTCCTTGGATGATTAGTTCATCGGACTTGTTTCAATACAGCATTGTCACGCGATATCGAAATTGCTCAGGTGTTTTACCGCCCTAGTAAGCATTATTCTTTTTACATCATGCATCATCTTTTCACTAATACGCTTTACAGAACCCGTGTTCCTCAATCGATACCTTATCATGATTCTAGAGGTGATGCAGCTGTTCCTCTACGTCCTCCGTAGCCCTGATTGACATTCTTCCAAAGACACTCGGGGTCTCGGCCGATGTTTTCATCAAGCTGCAAGACGAGGCTGTCCTCGATGTCGAAAATGCGACGAAGAGTTTCCTCGAGTGTGCTGAATTCCTGGAAACCCACGGCATCGGTACCTCTTTCCGCCTGCCATCTGTATTCATCAACCTACAGAAGCTTGGCGTTGGATTGGAGGCTGAAGATTGCAATTTCCCCCTGGACGATGTGTTTCTCGATCGCTCTATCCAATTTGCCACAAATCACGTCCTTCGTGTGATGAAGCACAAAGGAAGAATTCCAATAAAACGTTGTACACTTTGAGCGATCAAGATTTTCCTTGGGCTGATAGAATATCCCTAGGTTCATATACCTTGGTAGGTGTTGCCGACGTGCATGGGTACCTTGGGCCAAACGAAGTCTTTGGTAAGTATTGAAACCTGCATACCACCGCATTTGAAGAGGTATGAACCTCTTTTCAACTTAGCTTGCATCCGAAAACAAGACGAGCCGCCATTTTGTGTGAAGGGTAAGGTATTGGTCACGCGGTCTCCCCAAGTCCATCCAGGTGAGCCGTTGACTCTCTTGCACTTTTCCTGCACGCAGCCGAGTAACACCCATGTCACACTCAACCCAGGGGACGTTCGATTTGTTCATGCTATTGGTCTTCCCCCGGAAAATTCGCCATTTGTGCACGAACGATTCTACAATTGCCTTGTATTCTCAACACAAGGTGATAGATCAGTCCCATCAATGCTAGCTGGTGGTGACCTTGATGGTACGTGACCTATGATTAAGCCTGCAGTTGAGGATAAGATACTGATGGACTCCGCATTTTTGAGGTGACGAGTACAACATAATACTAAATCCTGAGCTCTTCCCAAGTGAATGTCACCCGCCAGCTGAATATCCGCCAGCAACAGTGAAAGTGTTGAATCGCCCATGTACAATCGACGATATTGCTGATTGGGTTGCAGAATTCATCAACTCCAACATTCTGGCAGGTTGCGACTCTCTGGTGGTCATTCCAAGGCACTTATACATCTTCATAGGGTCTCGTTGCCGATCAATTCTTAGTTCTTGCCGATCAAAGCGGTGAAATGTGCCGAGATCCCGGCTGCATCGAACTAGCGCAACTTGCGAGTGCAGCCGTCGACTTCTCAAAATCCGGGACACCGGTCGATTGGCAGACTGCCCCCAAACCTCGCTATGCACCCATATTTAAACCAGACTGGTCTGTAGGGGAGGTCGACAATCGCTCTTCCCGGTTCAAGATATACCAGAGTGATCGTGCTATCGGAAAGCTCTATCGACGCATTGATCTTACAGATGCTGATCGACTGGCGGCACGGCAGGCCAGGATGGAACATTTTCCTCGACAAAATTGGCGGGCGGAATCGGGGCTCTCTCGGGCTATAGAGAGCATGACCACCAGCGGACCCACTCAACTTGTCCTCGAGCACCCTATCACGCTGGCACTGTGTCAGCCATTGCGACGCTATATTGATGTTGGCGCCGCTCTACCAACTCCGATGACTACGGCGGCAACCGACGGCTTTGATGCTTATGCGTCGGAACTCCGGTACATCTGTGCGACCTGCACGCTTACAACGACGCCTTTGGCGGAAGAGGAAGTCCTCATGGGAACAATCGCAAGCAAGACGTCCCAACCGCGAAAGCGACAATCGCAAATGGCATATCTACGGACCCAATCCGACGAACTCGTCAAACGAATCCGTATGGTGTTGCGTAGCGGTGATAACCAGATCGACCCAGAGTCACCCGAGCAGGACGAGGACCTCGAAGAATCGCTTTTGCGGAGCTGGGCGGCTTGGCAAGTCGCCGTGATGCAACAAGACAGATTCGGAGCGAAATCTTTTGGGATGATCGCCCTCGCCGCCATATTCGAGACGATGAAAGAAATTGACGAAAGGGATGCCGAATAATGCGATTTGAAGTTTTCCCGCGTAGAAGTAGTCGGAAGTGTAGGATCTACAGCTATAAATGTCCCGGATTTTCTCGTTCTTCCCTCGCGATGTTCGGATCGAGAAGACTACGCGTTGAGGCGCAGGTCGAACTAAATGTAATAGATCAAATAAAATTCCCCAAACCGTAAGGGTTTGGGTCTTATCCCCAGGGCCCAGAGGACCGTGCGTGAAAAGCCGTGATGAGAGCGAAATTGCCGCCATCGCGTGCCTGAAAAACGGTGACATCCCGCAACTCGACCACGCTCAACACCAACCCTAACAAATGCGATATACCTCACACCGCAGTCCACTGGTATATGGTTCTTGCTTTATTATTATCGGTCTATTTACGCTGGCGTTGTAACGTGTCAGACTGATGCTAGTATCGCACGACAACCTGCCTTTTTCGTCACAAAGTTCAGATGAAACCGACAACCCCGACGTGTTCAATAGCGAAGATGAAAGAATCCTCTGACTGTATATGCTCCTTGAACCGAGCCATACCGCATCCTTTTTTCATAGACCCAATTGCAGACGAAGAACCCTAACCCAACAAATTTGTTGTTCGTAGTAACCCGGCAGCATAACAGCAGCGTCCCAACAGGGGGAGGGTCCTTCTTTCATATTCGTCCCCGAGATTTTGAGCTGCGAGTTGATTCAATAATTTCGCAGCCGGGCTACACGATGTTCAAGGAAATTTGACGTTCACCGAAAAGGTAAATTTGCATGCGAATTTGACTGAACGTTATTCAAATTCAATTCTGTCAGGTCTTTGACGTACTCGGAATAGCCCTGTTTATCTGGGAAGCATGAGTTTCGTGGATCCAATTGGCCTAAACGGAAAGCGAGGAGAACGCTGTTTCGGCACCGTGTTGCGGAGACGGTCGCTATGGTATAGCCCTATAGCCTGGACGCAAACCCCTTTCGAGGCAATCGTGGAGTGTTCGGGGCATCTCACCTGTTCGGATGGAGGAACACGGATGGATACTACCTGAACGGGCTATTTGAAATCAGATCACGAGTTTTCCAACCCAAGTGGTCAACGCCTTCGGCCTGATTATGCCCAACCAAGTCAAGTCCTCTAGTCGCGAAAAATTCTAATCTCTGGCCACAAACGAACAAATGTTAGAAGCGTGTAAGTCTATGCCAGATATGGACTGGCCGTCTGCTAACTCTTGTCCTTCAAATCGGGGGGTAGATGAACCCACTACGTGGGCACTGCGTTTCTTGAACATTCGACTTCCATACTACGCCATCCTTTCGGCTATCGGCACCGTCTTCTTGCCCATAACAAGGCTTCACCGTTATCACCTCACCCTCCCCTCGTCATTAATTTCATCGCACGTCTTCTGCATCACCTTCGTTTCCTAACCCTACTACAGAACCAACCTAACAATTTTGGTACTCGGATGCTCTCTGAGCTTTGCTAGGGCCATTTTGCAAGGGGCTAGGACGCTATGCTACGGTGAAGCCCCCCCCACCAATGTTGATGGCCATCAAGATGATTTACACTCCCAATCTTGCCGCCCCTTTCTAATCTGCCTGAGCGATAATCAACGTAGTTTTTGGGGATCGGATGGGCTGGGTGTGGATGTTGAGTACTTAGGTACGGACACGTGACGACGACACCATCCGGGCGTATCGCATCATCCAAGTTGGCCACGATTACCCTGGTGTTAGCGGTTTTGTGGCTTGTCTCCCCCGGGGACGCCAACTTGATCATGGCCTTCCAACCCTTGTGGGTGACGCACAAGCTACAATACCGCCTGCCGTCTGAATGGCCTGAAAGCAGAAGGATGCACTTGTTCGGATCTCTTGCGGTTGCGCAGTTCACGACCCTACCGGGTCGCGCCTGGGGAAGATACTGCTCCAGGTTTACATAACGCACGAGCTTCGGGAAGCATTAGCGCAGAAGGGACGTGAATAACCAATTTCCCGCTTGGGCGGTGGAAGTGGTCCAACAAGTGACGCCTTGTAGAAGTGTGACCGGCGCCCCATAGGTGTCGGAAGATAGACGCATACCTCACCGATATGGTTCCTCAAGCACTGGACGGTCGTTTCCAACGGTGCACCGCCCTTCCGCGAGTAGAGGTGTTCTGCCGAGCAGTGAAGCGGTGTGTGCCTCGCGCCGGCGACGTTTATCTACTCTCGTCATTGAGCGCTACTCGGAGCTTCCTCACCACCCGTTTCCTTCCCCCTGCCACGGACGTGTGTATCTGGACTACGATTATTGCCTCTGATCCATAATGACGGCAAACGAGAGAGACAACATATGCGAGGATGTATGTGAAGGGGACGCTGTGAGTGTTGAGAACGTTTACAAGTCTGAACTACTGACCGACAACACGTCACGACGGCTAAAAGGAACGGCCCTCAAGCGACGGGGTATCATCCAGCTCTTGTGAAGTGCTCGCGGAAAACGCAACAGAAACATCAAGTGTAAGGAAGATTCGATTCCCCTGCCAATATTTGCTAAACTGGTTACGTGTGTTTGCAGTTGGCGCAAAGCGATGTCGAGGCTCTAGTTGTCGGGGCAGTGGAAATGACTTCGACGGCTATCGAATCGTCTAACATTGACAAATTAGAAGAAGCCATCGTTTTCGCAGGGCAGACTGCTGAAAGCTGCGCAGACGATCCCATCCTGCACACCGTCGTACTGGACACTCTGGGTCGGGGCCATTGGGCAATGTTCAACGAAACAGGGAAATTGCTGCATATCGACAAGGCAATCGAAGCACGGGAGGAAGCGGTCAACGGCTGTCCACCGACTCACCCGGACCGACCAACTTGCCTATCCAATCTAGCCGTCGTCCTTTGTGCCCGCTACGAAATCAGTGCAGACATCAACGACCTAGACAGGAGCATCACCCTGTCAGAACAAGTCCTCGAACTCGGTCCACTTTGCTACCGATATGCTCGCTTACACAACCTCGCTGCTTCGCTCCTCAGTCGATTTGAAGCCACTTCAAATCTCGTGGACCTCGACCGGAGCATTGCGTTGCTTGAAGAATCACTCGAATTAGCCTCCCCTTCCGATCGGCCAGATCGACTACGGAGTCTTGCAGGACCACTTGTCACGCGCTTTCGGAACACAGCAAACTTTTCCGATTTGGAAAGAGCGGTGATGTTATTGGAAGAAGCACTCATTCTCCCTCAATCAACCAAGGTCCGACGCAACTGTCTTGTTGACCTGTCATATGCACTTTGGACCCGCTATGACGAGACGAGAAACATGGCTGACTTGAATAGAGCAATCACCCTGGACGAGGACGCACTCAACCTCTGTTCTCCGAGTGATATCGACCGATCCAGGATCTTGAATGGTCTCGCCACATCCCTATGGGAGCGTTTCCGCCTTGGCAAAGACACGGCCGATTTCAAACGCGCAATTGATTTGGAAGAGGAAGCACTCGCCCTTCTCCCACCCAATCATCCGAAACGACCCCTTCGTATTTCCAACTTGGCCTGGTTCTACAACGATCTCTTCATTTTAACCGACGACCCAAACAATCTTGAACGATCTATCACCTTCTTTGAGGAAGCGCTGCATCTCTGTCCACCTACCTGCATAGACCGACATACCTGGCTTACTAACCTGGCTGGTTCACTGTTGACGCGTTTCAAACACAAGTCCATCATCGCTGACTTGGACAGGGCCATCGATTTGGCCCAGTCTGCTGTCGACTCTCTGCCTTTGAATCACCCGAAGCATAGCGATTATATCGACAAACTGTCTAATGCACAACTCCGCCACATACGCCACAACAATCCCAACCACCACTGGTCCGTTCTGTTTCGAATCTCATTGTGTTCTTACTCATACTCTCTTCTTAGCGATCACTCAGCTCTCTCGATTGACCATGTCGTTGCCCAGCTACGCAGCGCTGCATGTTGTCCTCAGTCTCCCTCCCGTGACAGACTTATGGCGTCCATTTCCTGGGTCGACGCGTGCACTGGATTCAACCCAGACTCCCTTTTCGATGCGTACATAACCATGTTCGACACCTTGGACACTGTCATCACCCGAGGGCATTCCCTCGAGTCCCGATACTCGCAGCTGACAACTGATAGCTGCATCACCGACGCTAAGGGGCGTATTTGTGATGCAGTAAACTTTGCCATAACCGAAAACCGACCACGTGATGCCGTAGTCTTCCTCGAACGGGGACGCGCCCTGTTGCTAGCCCAGCTCGGTCACTGCAGGATGCCGCTAGACCTTGTTAGGGAAAAGAACGCCCGGTTGGCGGAGCAACTCGAATCCATTGGCCGACAGCTTGATGGTCTCTTGGCTTCAGATACCAAACCAGCCGACTTTACGCTCGACTCGGCGGCCGATGACGCTATTGCCCAGTGAGTTGTCACCTTCACATCCTGGCCGCTCTGATGTCGTTATTATCCATCAGGTCTATGAAATTAACAGCTCGGTGGAATAAGCTTGTCGAGGAAGTTCGCAAACTTGATGGTTGCCGTGATTTCCTCAAGCGTACTCCATTCCATGCCCTCCAGCAAGCCGCTGTCGGTGGTCCCATCATCTTCATAAACATTACCCGAACTTCTTCACACGCCATTATCGTGCCTAGCAGTGGGGATCCCCTCATTGTTCCTCTCCCAGACGCCACACCGTCACCAGTCGATGAACTTACCAAGACCCTCCTCAATGCCCGGGACATGCAGCCCCGCACATATACTCTCGCTCTTCGTGACCTCTGGGATATCATCGTCGGTCCCGTTGTTGATCGCCTCAGGCAACTCGTTCCCACTCGGTCTAGAATCTGGTGGTGTCCTTCCGCGTCTATTGCCGAACTTCCCCTTCACGCGGCTGGTCATTATTACAAGGGTGCCGATCCCGACAAAAGGCTTCCTCAACTCTTTGTTTCATCCTATACGTCTTCACTCGGTGCACTGATCCGGGCTCGAAGAGCATCTCCACAACATTCGTCTCCCATGCCAAGGTTGCTCGTCATTTCCCAACCCAACACGAAAGGGCAGATTAAACTCGATATCCGAGATGAGATCACTTTTATCTCCGGGAAGCTATCGACGACGAAAGTGCTCGAAGGACGGGATGCCACGCCTGACGCCGTTACTACCGCGATTCCCCACTATTCCTGGGTTCACTTCTCTTGCCACGCCTATTCTGTACCCGACAACCCACTTAGATCGCATTTTATCCTTCATGAAGACCATCTTGAAGTTCTCGACATCCTCCGCACCCAAAATCCACGTGCAGAGCTTGCGGTGTTGACGGCGTGCCATACTGCTGGCACGCGTACCGATGCACCGGAGGAATTTCTGCACCTCGCGGGGGCAATGCAGTTTACTGGGTACCGGAGTGTGATCGGAACTCTGTGGAAGATGGACGACGGGGATGGGACGTTTGTTGTGAAGGAGATCTACTGCCGCTTGTTTGAGGAATTGGACAAGGGAAATCGCCTAGCCTATACGTGTGCAGCGGAAGCACTGCAAGACACGGTGTGGAAGCTTCGAATAGAGAAGAAAGCTGAGCCATGGAGATGGGTGAACTATGCGCATTACGGTGCTTGATGGGATGAGGTCATTTCTGTGTCGTTATATATTTGGAATCCTACTTACTGTAGCAGCGACAACAGGGTTCCGTTTGTAGAGTGCCTTAACTGTCCTCTCGCGAAGTCATACTGCCAGGGTTTTGACTTACAAACATCCTTGGTGTCACCATTGTCGCGTTTCCTCTTCTCTTCACATCCCTTTCACATCCCCTCCCATACTTTATCCTATCCTGTCGTCTTTGCCATTGCACTCACATGTTGTTCAACAAAGGAGGAGCTGCTGGGATTCGCGTCGAAGGTCTCAATCGCACCGAGGATCCTGGTCAGGATGAGCCGTAACTGCGCGCGGTGACGTCCGAGGCCGCTGAGGACGTCTGGCACCAACGCGTGAGGATGTGAGGATATTCTTCACATATGGATGGGCAGGTGTCGGACGCGTAGGTAAACAGAACAGGCAGGAGACAAATGTGCCACGGAAGCAAACAATCACAAAATCCGGGACGAGCTGTTGCTACCTGGTCATCCCGTTCGCGTTCGCGCCAATTGCTAGTTTGCTAAACACCAATCCCCTTCGGCGCTAGGCACCTTGCTCCGTACGGGTATCAAACATACGTCGAGGTGTCCACTTCTACAGCTAACGGCCCGACTACTACTCCGCTGCCCAACCGAACTTGGATGTTTCAACAAATTGGTTTTCTTTGTCGTTGCTGTTAGCCACTGGGGGGTTAGCGAAATCGGTTGAGGCCATGAGCATCTCATCCACGCAACTATCTGCAAAAGGTTGTCATTTGTCCTGCCGTCGACCGCAGCGATCCAGACTCTCATCCCCCGGTTAGTCGGGCAAACACTACATTTGTTTTAGGCCGTTCTGATCATTCGCCTCTGTGGACAGGTTATGTTCATACGATCTGACCTATGAGCCAAGGTATGAACATTATGGCTCGGAATTTGGAGTACCTGGGCAAGGCAAATCACGCACTTTGAGGTTCGTGTCCACCCCGCCAGCCCCAGTCCATTCCTTCATTGCGCTGTACCTAGTATATATGACGGCGAGACTACGAGCCCCTGACCCCCAATCTTCGCGGCTTTTACAAATCCTCTCATCCTGGCAATGTCTATATGTCCGGAACGTACGCAGACTCTTTCGTATCTGATCTCAACTGTGTTATGGACTACGCGGGCGTCGAACAAGCGATCTGTATGGGGTAAGCCAATATTCCTCTACGAGTTTCGAGTGCCATGATTGATCGATTGCCTCCTTGATAGACATGATTGGGGCTCTCAGTTGTGTTTCGAAGCAACGACGCGTCAGAGGCCCGATCGCTTCCAAGCCGTCATCGGCTTGGTCGTCCCTGTCAGTGTCTCTCCCTTGTTTCTGGTAATTAGGCTAAAAACGATACAGTACTGTCCCTCTGTTGGCCCCTACACCCCTACAGCTCACCGCGAAAATGGCTCCGAAGTTGCCTTACCAGGTATGCCAGAATCTTCCCGATGCTCTCAGACGGGCTAATCAAATTCCTGGGTCGAACCTATAGGTCTTCTCGATACACAAATGGACCAGCCTGTGGAGGAGCTGAATCAGTCTGTCCAACACACTTCGCGCTGCTGTACGGGCAAAGGATAATCGTTCTCACCTATTAAAGTCATGTCGCACGATACAGCCTGGACCTATCACTTTTATGTCCGAAGAAGAGGAACTTTACTTTGTCGAAGCCATGGAACTTCAAGGTTCTCACAGGAATAGATGTAAGTACCATTGGTCGAGGCTGATGCACTGCAACGAATGGCAATTCAATTTATCTCGACACGGTACGCCTCCCTGTAGGGTATCCAACTATGCACGTTGTTAATTCCAACGTATATATCAGAACTGACAAATATCGCATGCGCAGGCGAGCCTCCAAGGCAACCAAACCATCGATACACCATCTCCTCTCATCCTACCCACGCATGACAGGGTGTCCGGTATTGAAGCTTGTTTACACCGAAGCATTCACGGCCAACTGAGCTGGGTGGCGTTGGCCTAGAATATACGCTTACACTTGAGGATTCATTAGTTTGGTCGTGCATGACGTAGAGGCACCACATTGGCCGCAGCTGGAGAAGGCCGTAGACGTCGATCGGATGGTTTGGAGAATTCTTGGTATTGCTTAAATGCGAGAACGATATCCCTACCAAAGGGGCCAGGGACACCCTCGATGCTCGCCGGTGCGCCAAGGCTGTCAACCGGCAAGGCGATTTGTAAGCACCTTGAAGGTTTCGTACCCATGATTACCGACTCCCTGCAGTGACACCCACTCACTGCCGACATGATCCTAGGACTTGGTGGGAGGGCTTGACGTTTCACCGCTTTCACCTTGCGGTGCAGCAGTTCTGGAGACGCACTTGCCATATTGGGTTGGTTGGGTCCTCTTGTGCAAAGTGACCGCTGACGCTGAACAGAAAGGAGGGGTCTTCTCTCTAGAAGAGTGCGCACTGATAACCCACGGCCCGTCGTACTTAATAGACTGGAGTCATTCGCACACTCGGCCTAACCCTCAACAACTTAACGGCCCCTTGCAGTAGGATTTATGACAGTCGACCCTCTGCGACCGATAGCTCACATACTTGTATGCCTTAGATGGAAATATCTCTACAGAACATCCCAATGTCGGTCAACGAAGTGGACATCGTCCGAGGACTTGCGGAGGTCCTCCACACCGCGCCGCTTCATGATGGGATGTCTACTCTCCCCAACTTTCATGTCTTTCTTCACCATGATAAACACGGAATATTTGGCCATAGCAGGCAGGGCTCCGTCACACTTCCCACCACAGACCTTGCCGGGCAGTTCCTTGCCATCTACGGCACGGCACCCCGACCTCCCCTCTCATGCGACAGGGGCTCACGCTTGATAACCTTTTCTCGAAGCCGAAATCAGGCAAAGCAGGATGTTTTAGCTGTGATCCGCTCAACGCCATATATCGATCCCCAGCTTACTCAAGAGCAGGCCTCATGCGCCGAAAAGTTCAAAGAGGAGATCGAGATACACCGTCTGCAGTTCGGGTGGAGATGCCGTGATAACGTGTTCTCTATTGAATGGGATGGAGTTCCAAGTTCGAGGTCGTCTCAACACAAACTCTCATTCATAGAAGAATGGCGACAAGTGCGCATCAGCATCCCAGCTCATACCACTGCCTTCGACCTCGAGGATGATTTGGGACTGTGGGATGAGTTCCAGCCAAGCGAATCACTCCAGGTCGTTTTCCGCTTTTCTCGGGTGGAAAGCATCGCTTGTGAAGGTCGTGACAGCCCATCCCCCGCAGTACTCATGACGCTCGAATACCCACCGTCATTCGAAAGGGTGCTTACTTATCCCGAAGTCGAAGGTATTGGCAGGGGTTACACCAAACGTTGCCCTCTTCAATCCTTGATGCCGAATCATCAGTCGGTCGCACCATTCACCTCCCTCGCACTTCGTATGCAATTCTCTGGCCACGAGAATTTAATCAAATTCGAACGACTCGCCCAAATTGCACACCTTCCCCGCATACATGATTTATCCTTCCCATCAGTCCACCGCTCCCTCTTCAGCGAAGCAAATCTAAATCGCGTCTTGGACTGGATCAAGGGGTTCGGGTGGACCGCTGCGTTTCAATTACAAGGGATCATGAACGATTTGATGGTCGATCCTGTTGAGCTCTGGGGACTCCGCCGACAGATCGACCTGTTGAAGAATACCAATCCTATGGAGAAGTTCGTGGAGATCTTGCGCCTTTTTAAGGGTCATTTGAGGATCTGGGGCCGGGGTGAAGGACCCGAAGAAAGTGCAATAACCGTAGCTGACTGCCTACGTCAGGCAGCTGTGGCCGTCACCATGACCCACATGCAACTGCGTGACCAGAGAATGGATGTTGGCCTTTTCAACTGTCACCACGTTACGCTTACCCCGACTCGAATGGTTCTTAATGGCCCATACCCTGATCAGGTGTGTCCATGTCTCCTCGGGTTTTCGCCGTCTCATGCGTCCTGCAGTCAAACCGAATAATTCGTCGATACCCGAACCATCACAGCTACTTCATCCGAGTTAACTTCACTGACGAAGAACAGCTTCACTATCGGTGGGATAGAGAAATCGATGGGGCTGGATTTGTCAGAGAGAGGGTCGGAAACACTCTTAAGCGTGGCATCAGAGTCGCAGGGCGCGAATTCAAATTCCTTGGTTATTCCTCTAGCGCTTTAAAGGAACATGCTGTGTGGTTGGTGATATGACCCTATCCTGTCATTATATTAATTGCAGATTGGCTTTGCAGGTTCTGCTCACCTTTCTGGGATGACGACGGAGAATATGTTGACGCAAACATTATTCGCTCCAGTATCGGTGACTTGAGCCACCTTGAGTTCTTCCCTGCAAGGCAAGTACCGGAACTCAATATATTTCAAGTATATCAACCATTAATCCAACTCAAGGTATGGGGCACGGTTATCTCAAGCTTTCACGGCCACAGAACCAAGTCTCACCCTAAAAATCGACGAGATAAAAATCATCAGAGACATTGAACGCAACAACTCATGCTTCACAGATGGAATAGGTGACATCTCAAGGGATCTGGCAGACATGATTTCCCGTTCTCTGCAGAAGCGCCCCGGAAACCGAAAACGTTTCCATATCAAACCTAGCGCATTCCAATTTCGGATGGGTGGCTTCAAAGGCATGCTAGCTGTCAATTACAAGCTTAAAGGCATGGATATGAGGCTCCGAGAAAGCCAGAGCAAGTTCCCATGTAAGTTCCATCCTTTTCCCTCGTACAGATTGGGAGATCATCAGAACTGTTATGATGCAGCGTCCTCACGGGATATCGAAATTGCTCAGACCTTCTACTGCCCTAGTAGGTGTTTCTATTCTCGACTCTAATTTGAAGCGTCCTCTAATACTCTTACAGAACCTTTCTTTCTCAACCGCTATCTTATCATGATTTTAGAGGTGATACAGTTGTCCCTCTGCCTCCTCCGTATCACTGAATGAAGTTCTCTTAAGACACTCGGAGTCTCAGCCGATGTCTTCATGGAACTGCAAGATGAGGCCGTCCTTGATGTCGAAAATGCGACAAGGAGTCTCCTTAAATGTGCTGGATTCCTGGAAACCCACGGGCTTGGCGCCTCTTTCCGCCTCCCATCTGTATTCATCAACCTACAGAAGCTTGGCGTTGGATTGAAGGCCGAGGATTGCAATTTCCCCCTGGACGACGTTTTTCTGAACCGTGCTATCCAATTTGCGGCCAACCACGTCCTTCGTGTCATGAAACACAAGGCAAGGATCCCGATAAAAGGTTGTATGCTTTGAGTAATCTAATTGTCCCTCGGGGCTGATAGAATGACTCTAGGATCATACACCTTAGTAGGTGTTGCGGACGTGCATGGATATCTTGGGCCAAATGAAGTCTTTAGTAAGCATCGGCACCCGTATTGTACTACGTTTGGAGGGATTCAAAGCTCTTTTCAATTTAGTTTGCATTCAAAACCGGGACGAGCGGCGGTTTTATATCGAAGGGAAGGTGTTAGTTACACGGTCTCCACAAGTTCACCCAGGTGAGCCGTCTTCCGTACCTATCTTGCGCATAACTAATGTCATGCCCAATAGGGGACGTTCAATTTGTTCATGCTATTGGTCGCCCCCCAAAAGATTCGCCATTCGCACAGGAAAGATTCTACAACTGCCTCGTGTTCTCAACAAAAGGTGATAGATCAGTCCCGTCGATGCTGGCTGGTGGCGACCTTGACGGTATGTAATTTATAGTGAAGTCTACGGTTGAGGATAAAATGCTGATGGTGCCCGCACTTTGAGGTGACGAGTACAACATCATTTTGAACGAAGACCTGTTTCCGAAAGCATGTCACCCACCGGCTGAGTATCCACCAGCCACAATAAAGCGACGATATCGCCCCTGCACTATCGATGACATTGCCGATTGGGTCGCGGAATTCATCAATTCGGATATTCTGGTAGATTGTTACTCTTCGTAGCCATTTCCGAGCGCTAATCCACCTCCATAGGGACTCATTGCCGACCAGTTTTTGATCCTTGCCGACCAAAGTGACCTCATGTGCCGAGACCCCGACTGCATCAAACTAGCTCAACTTGCCAGCGCAGCCGTCGACTTCTCTAAATCCGGAACTCCAGTAAATTGGCAGAGTGCTCCAAAAACACGATTCCCGCCCTATTACAAACCAGATTGGTCTGCAGGAGAGGTTGACAACCGGTCCTCAAGACTCAAGATATACCGGAGCGAACGCGCAATTGGCAAACTCTACCGGCGCATCGACCTTACAGATGCTGATCGGCTGGCTACACGACAGGCCAGGAGAGAGCATCTCCCCGGACAAAACAGGCGCAACGAGAAGCGCACGAACTCGGAACTCTCCCTGGCTATGGAGAAGATGACCATCAGCGGGCCGGCTCGAGTTGTCCTTGAGCATCCTATCACGCTGGCATTGCGTCAGCAACTGCAACATTATGTCGATGTCAATGCCGTCCTGCCACAATCGATCATCGCCGCGGCAACTGACCACTTTAATGCTTATGCGTCGGAACTCCAGTACATTTGCGCCACCTGGACGCTTACAGCGACGCCCCTGACAGAAGGAGAGGTTCTTATGGGAACGATCGTAGGCAAAACTAGCCAGCCCCGAAAGCGCCAGTCGCAGGTGGCACACTTGCGCACTCAATCCGATGAACTAGTCAAACGGATCCGTATGGTCCTCCGTGAGGGTGACAAAGAGACTGTGGTGCTAGATAAGAAAGGCGTCGAAGAATCCCTATTGAGGAGCTGGGCGGCTTGGCAGGTGTCGATTCTGCAAAAGGATCGCTTCGGAGCGAAGTCTTTTGGAATGGTCGCTCTTGCCGCCATCTTTGAAACCATGAGAGAGGCGGAGGGAATGGATTAGGTACAATGTTGTGTAATGTTGTGGTTCGAGGTCCACCGTGTAGGATAATATTGATCGAGTGTGTAACAGGTAATATGACATAATACTTTTGGCTCCGGTTGACACAAAGGTTTCCTCACTATCGACTCCCCTCCGACGCTCAATCAACCATACGTCGAGGTGTACACTTCTACAGCTAATGGCCCGACTCCTGTTCCCCTGCTCGACCAAATTTGGATGTTCTGTCAAACTGGTTTTCCTTGTCGTTGTTATTAGTCCCCTGGGATTGGCGAAGTCGCGAGCGGATTCCACCCACGCAACTACCCGGAATAGAATGTCATTTGTCCTGCCTTCGACCGTGGCGAATCGCGATCCGGACTCTCATGCCGTGACCCCGTTACGCATCAATACCAGTGGGTTTGGTTTTGGGGCCGTGCTAATCATTTTCGCCTCTTTGGACAGATTTTGTTCATACGACTGGACCTAAGAGTCAAGGTACAATCATCACAGTCCATGGGTGGCCCGGAATTTGGAGTACCTGGGCAAGGCAAATCACGCCCTTCAAGGTTCGTGTCCACCGCAGCCCCAGTCCGTTTGTTCATTGCACTGAAGCTGGTATATATGGCAGCCAGACTACGACCTCCTAATCCCCAACCTGCGTGGCTTTCACAAATCCTCTCATCCTGGCGATGTCTATACATCTGGAACATACGCCGATTTCGTATCTGATCTCACCTGTGTTATGGACCACGCAGGCGTCGAACATGCGATCTGTATGGGGCAAGTCAACCGTCTACGAGTCTCGAGTGCCATAATCGATTGATTGCCTCCCTGATAGATACGATTGGGGCTCTCAGTTGTGTTTCGAAGCAGCGCGTCAGAGGCCCGATCGCTTCAAAGCCGTCATCGGCCTTGTCGTCCCTGTCCGTTCCCCCTCGTTTTCGATATACCTGGACCAACGGTGACTTTCCCTCCCTCGGCCCCTACATTCCTACAGCTTGTGAAAATTTCTCCGAAGTTGGCCTATCAAGTATGCCAGACTCTTTCGATGCTTTGTAGGTGGACTCATCTTCATCTGCGCCGAAACTATAGGTATTCTTCAATACACAAACGAAAAATGCTGTCGAAGAACTCAATCAGTCCGTCCAACGTACACTTCGGGCCGTCGTACGAGCAAAGGATAATCCATCACCCGAAGACTTCTTGACTAGCAACACAACATTCTGGAGTGGTTATGAATCTAACGAGGCAAGCAATCATTCCCTGGCTCCTCTCCTCGCAAAGTCACGTTGTATAAACAGCTTGGGCCCATCACTTCTATGTCGAAAGAAGAGGAAGATTACTTTATCGAAGCCACGGAACTTCAAGGTTTTGACAGGAGTAGGTGTAATTATCTTGGGTCGGTGGTTTCAAGCTGACGAACTGTGCAACGGGCAGCGCTACAATTCAATTGTATCTCGACACGGTATGCCCATCTCCCAAACACGAAACTACATAAGTATTTTGATGATTCCAACACATACATCAGACCCGACAAGTGTCGCATACCCATGCGAGCCTCCAAGACAACTACACCATCGACACACCGTGCCTCCTAATTCTACCCACACATGACCGGGCGTCCGGTATCGAACTTGTTCCCACTAAAACATTCATTCATGGTCAAGTGTGCTGGATGGTGTTGACCTAGACTATACGCTTACACTTGGGCATCCATCAGGCTGGTCGTGCATGACGTAGAGGCGGCGCACTGGTCGCAACTAGAGAAGGCCGGAGAGGTTAATCGAATGGTTTGGAGAATTATTGGTACCTTTCAAAGGCGAGAACGATATTGCAACTGAAGGAACCGGGGACACCCTCAATACTCACCAGTGTGCATCGGCTGTCGACGGGCAGGGCGATTTGCGATTTGTAAGCACCCTGAAGGTTTCGAACCCACGATTACCGACTACTCTGTACAGTGACACCCACTCACTGCTGAAACAATTTTCAGGGGTTAGAGACTTGGTCGGAGGTCCCGACATTTCACCACACTCGTCCTGCCTTTCGAACAATTGTGGGGACGTACCTGCCGTGTTGGGTAAGTTGGGTCCTCTCGTGCAACATGACCACTGACGCTGAATAGAAAGGGGTGGCTTCTCTCTAGAAGAGTGTGAACCGATAAGTAGGCCGCAAAGGATAGACTCGACTCAAGTCATTCATCTACCCTTATCATCTCAGGGCAGTGTACGGTACGCGTCATGTCTGTTTTTGCAGCCGATACCTGATCAATACTCGTATACTTCAGACAATGGAGATCTTCATGCAGAATATTCCGACGACACTCACTGACGTGGATATTGTCCGGGGATTGGCGCAGGTACTCCACGCCACACCTTTTGACGATGGGTCGTCGCGCTTCATCAACTTTAAGGTATTCCTGCACCGCGACAAACGCGGCAGATTCAACCATAGCGGGCGTGGCGCCCTCACACTTCCCACTGCCGAAATTGCAACACGGTTCCTTTCTATATACAGTTCTCCATTCCGACCTCGGCTTTCCTGCGATACGGGCCCTCGACCCATTACTTTCACTCAGAGTCGAAACCCTCCGAAGGAGGACGTGTTGGCCATGATCCGCTCAACGCCGTATATCGACCCCCAGCGTGCTCAAGAGCAGGCAGAGCGTGCTGAGAAATTCAAGAAAAGCGTCCCAATATCCGGTCTACAGTTCGGGTGGAGATGCCGCGATGATGTTTTCTCCGTTGAATGGGATGGATTGTCAAGCTCGTCGCAACAAACACTCTCGTTTGTAGATGAAACACGACAACTGCACATTAACACCCCAACGCACACCGCCACCTCAGACGACTTGGGACTTTTGACGGGTCTGCTCCAGTCAGAAGAGTCCCTTCTGGTTGTTCTTCGCTATTCTCGAGTGGAAAGCATGGCTTGCGAAGGTCGCAACACCCCAGGTCCTGCCATACTGATGACACTCAAATACCCCCCGTCCTTCGAAAGGATGGTCACTAGTCCCGAAATCCTGTCTATCCTCGGAAAAGGTCCCACCACCAAACGATACCCAGTTCAATTCCTGTTACCCGACCATGAACCGGTTGCGCCGTTCACCTCGCTCGCACTCCGCATGGCGTTCTACAACCACGGAGACTTGATGCAATTTGAAGAAATGGCCCGATTCGCTCACCTCCCGCCGATCTATGAAATCACTTCCCCTTCCGTCCACCGCTCCCTTTTCAGCAAGGCAAATCTAGACCGCGTCTTGAACTGGATCGAAGAGTTCGAGTGGACTGTTGCGTTTCAGTTACAGGGAATTCTAAACGATCTCATGGTCGATCCTGTCGAGGTCTGGAGTCTCCGTCAACAGATTAGGTTGATGAGAGATACCAATCCCGTGGATAAACTTGTGGAGATCTTGCGTCTTTTCAAGGGTCGCTTGAGGACCTGGGGCTGGGATGGAGGAATTGACCAAGGCACAACGACCCTGGCCGACTGTCTACGCGAGACCGCCGCTGACGTTACCGCCACCCACATGCTCCTTCGGGACCAGAAGAAGAATGCCGGGTTTTTCAACTGCCACCACGTAACGCTTACTCCCACGCGCATGATTCTTGATGGCCCATATCCTGATCAGGTGCGTGTATATATCCTTAGGTGTCCATTGTCTCATCCATCCATACTCTAGTCAAACCGCATTATTCGGCAATATCCCAATCACCAACATTGCTTCTTGCGGGTTAATTTTACTGATGAAGAGCAACTGCACTACCGATGGGACAGGGGAGTTGACGGAGCTACGTTTGTAAGGGATAGGGTCGGAAATACCCTCAAGCGCGGTATCCGAGTTGCAGGCCGCGACTTCCACTTTCTGGCATATTCTTCGAGTGCTCTGAAGGAACATGCGGTGTGGTGGGTAACAGTCTTGTTCGATTCTCTCTCTGTATTCACCCTACATTGGCTTTGAACTAGGTTCTGCACGCCTTTCCAGGACGAAAATGGGGTACAAGTTAATGCAAATACGATTCGCTCCGGTATCGGTGACTTGCGTCACCTTGAGTTCTACCCCGCAAGGTGAGTGCCAGCACCAGGATATGTTTCTTCGAGTCTACTAACTTTCGAGTCGCCCAGGTATGGAGCAAGGATGTCTCAGGCCTTCACCGCCACCGAGCCCAGCCTCACCCTGACAATCGATGAAATCGCAACTATGCCAGACATTGAACGAAACGGCTCCTGCTTCACCGACGGCGTAGGCGACATCTCGAGAGAACTTGCCAACAAGATCTCCAAGTCGCTGCAGAAACGTCCAGGCAGCCGGAAGCGGTTTTACATCAAACCGAGTGCATTTCAATTCCGTATGGGCGGCTTCAAAGGAATGTTGGCTGTCAATTATAAGCTGAAAGGGATGGACATACGGCTCCGGAAAAGCCAGAGCAAGTTTGAATGTAGGTCTTTTCCCTTTCTGCCTTGCGGTGGTTTCAAGCTCATTGGACCCTTCTTGTTACAGCATTGTCACAGGATATTGAAATTGCCCAAACATTTTACCGCCCTAGTAAGCACTGCTCTTTTTATTTCGTGTCCCCTCTTGCCTCAAATACACCTGTAGAGCCGGTGTTTCTCAATCGATACCTTATAATGATTTTGGAGGTGATCTGCTCATCCCTCTGCTTCTTCTGTAGCACTGATTTGGATTCTCTTATACAGACACTCGGAGTCCCGGCCCATGTTTTCATCAAGCTGCAAGATGAGGCTGTCCTTGACGTCGAAAATGCGACGAAGAGTTTCCTCGAGTGTGCTAAATTCCTGGAAACCCACGGCATCGGTACCTCTTTCCGCCTGCCATCTGTATTCATCAACCTACAGAAGCTTGGCGTTGGATTGGAGGCCGAGGATTGCAACTTCCCCCTGGACGATGTGTTTCTGAACCGTGCTATCCAGTTTGCGGCCAACCACGTCCTTCGTGTTATGAAACACAAGGCAAGGATCCCTATCAAAGGTTGTATGCTCCAGTGGTTAAGTTATTTCTCGCGGCTGATGAAAGTCCTTTAGGATCATACACCTTGGTAGGCGTGGCTGATGTGCATGGGTATCTTGGCCCAAACGAAGTCTTTAGTAAGTATGACACCTGTAACCTACCACGTTTGAAGGGATATGGAGCCCTTGTCAACTTAGTTTGTATCCGAAAACAAGACGAACCGCCATTTTGTGTGAAGGGTAAGGTATTGGTCACGCGGTCTCCCCAAGTCCATCCAGGTGAGCCGTTGACTCTCTTGCACTTTTCCTGCACGCAGCCGAGTAACACCCATGTCACACTCAACCCAGGGGACGTTCGATTTGTTCATGCTATTGGTCTTCCCCCGGAAAATTCGCCATTTGTGCACGAACGATTCTACAATTGCCTTGTATTCTCAACACAAGGTGATAGATCAGTCCCGTCAATGCTAGCTGGTGGTGACCTTGATGGTACGTGACCTATGATTAAGCCTGCAGTCGAGGATAAGATATTGATGGTATCCACATTTTTGAGGTGACGAGTACAACATAATACTAAATCCTGAGCTCTTCCCAAGTGAATGTCACCCGCCAGCTGAATATCCGCCAGCAACAGTGAAAAACTTGAATCGCCCATGTACGATTGACGATATCGCCGATTGGGTTGCGGAATTTATCAATTCCGACATCTTGGTACGTTGTTACACTCTAGTAATCATTCCGGAACACTCAAACATCTCTGCAGGGACTTATCGCCGACCAATTCTTAATCCTCGCTGATCAGAGCGATAAAATGTGTCGAGACCCTGGCTGTATCGAACTCGCACAACTTGCAAGCGCAGCCGTCGACTTTTCGAAATCCGGGACTCCAGTCGATTGGCAGACTGCCCCTAAGCCTCTCTATTCACCCAATGTCAAGCCAGATTGGTCTGCAGGGGAGGTCGACAACCGATCGTCCAAGCTTCAAATATATCCTAGCCGACGGGCAATTGGGCAACTCTACCGCCAAATTGATCTTACAGATGCTGATCGACTGGCAGCACGGCAGGCCAGGAGGGAACATGTCCCTCGGCCGAACAGGCGCGCGGAATCAGGGCTCTCCCGAGCGATGGAAAGGATGGCCATCAGCGGGCCCACTCAAGCTGTCCTCGAGAACCCTATTACGCTGGCACTGCGTCGGCCATTACGACGACATATAGATGTCGACGCCGCCTTACCAGCCTCCATCACCACGGCGACAACCGGCCGGTTTAACGCATATGCGTCAGAATTGCAATACATTTGTGCCACATGGACGCTCACAACGACACCATTGACGGAAGAGGAAGTCCTCATGGGAACGATCGCAAACAAGACATCCCAACCTCGAAAGCGGCAGTCGCAAATGGCACATCTACGGACCCAATCCGACGAACTCGTCAAACGAATCCGTATAGTGTTGCGCACCGGCGACAACCAGATCGACCCAGAGTCACCCGAGCAGGACGAGGACCTCGAAGAATCGCTTTTGCGGAGCTGGGCGGCTTGGCAAGTCGCCGTGATGCAAAAAGAGAGGTTCGGAGCGAAATCGTTTGGAATGATTGCGCTCGCCGCGATTTTCCAGATCATGAAAGAAATTGATGAAAGAGATTGACTGACGATGATTTAGCAATGTCAGATAATGGGATTTGAAGGTCATCTGCGTAGTAGTTGAATGTATTAATATGACGTAATCCATGTACGGCTCCCGTTCGCGTGTGCGCTAAGCTGGTTTGCCAACCACCGATCCCCTCCGGCGCTGGGCTCCTCCCCCCGTACAAATATCAATCATACTTCCAGCTGTACACTACTACGACTCATGGCCCGGCTACCGCACCGCTACCCAACCAAACTTGGGTGTTTTATCAAATTAGTTTTCTTTGTCGTTGCTACTAGTGACTTGGGGTTAGCGAAGTCGGCCGAGGTTGTGAACGCGTTCCATCCGCGCGACTACCCGGAAAAGAATGTCGCTTGTCCCGCTGTTGACCGCAGCGATCCGGACTCTCATACCCCGATACACATCAACATCAGTGGGTTGAGACCATTTTTGTTTTTTGGGCCGTTCTGATCATTTTCGCGTCCCTGGATAGATTACGTCCATACAACCGGATCTAAGAGCCAAGATACGATTATCATGGTTCATGGATGGCCCGGAATTTGGAGTACCTGGGCAAGGCAAATCACGCACTTCGAGGTTCGTGTCCACCGCCGCCAGCCTGCTTGTTCATTGCGCTGAAGCTGGTATATATGGCAGCGAGACTACGACCTCCTAATCCCCAACCTGCGTGGCTTTTACAAATCCTCTCACCCTGGCGATGTATATACATCTGGAACGTACGGTGATTTCGTATCTGATCTCACCTGTGTTATGGACAACGCAGGCGTTGAACAAGCAATCTGTATGGGGCAAGTCAACCGTCTACGAGTCTTGAGTGCCATAATTGATTAAGTGCTTCCCTGATAGACATGACTGGGGCTCTCAGTTGTGTTTCGAAGCAGCGCGTCAGAGGCCCGATCGCTTCAAAGCCGTCATCGGCCTTGTCGTCCCTGTCCGTCCGGTTTCTCCCCGTTTCCGATATACTTGGGCTAACGGTTCCGCAGTACTTTCCCTCCGTCGGCCCTTACATTCCTACAGCTCATCTCGCGAAGATGGCTCCGAAGCTGGGTTATCAGGTATGCCAGGCTCTTTTCAAAGCTTGTAGATGACCTGACGGTCATCCACGCCAAATCTATAGGTATTCTTCAACACGCAAACAGAAAAGGCCGTGGAGGAACTGAATCAGTCTGTCCGACGCACGCTTCGGGCCGTCGTACGAGCGAAGGACAATCCGCCACCCGAGGAGTTCTTAACCAGTCACACAACGTTCTGGAGTGGTTACGAATCCAACGAGGCGAGCAATGATTCCCTGCCTCAATCGTCTTCTCCTCATGAGTCACTTTGCGCGATACAGCCTGGACCGATCACTTTTATGTCGGAAGAAGAGGAGGATTACCTTGTCGAAGCCATGGAACATCAAGGCTTTGACAGGAGTAAGTGTAAATACTGTTGGTCGTTGGCTTGATGCTAATACGTTGTGCCATGAATAGCGCTCCAATTTTATCTCGACACGGTACGCCTACCTCCTGAACACCAAGGTACCCATTTTGCTAATGCCAACACGTATATCAGAACCGACAAGTGTCCCATGCCCACGCGAGCCTCCAAGGCAATCACACCATCGATACACCGTCCCTTCTAATTCTACCTACACACGACCGTGTAGCTAAGTGGCGTCAAGTATTGAAACTTGTCTACACCGAAAAATTCATGACCAAGTGAGTTAGGTGGTTGTCGATCTGGCATATGCTATTCGTTGACTCACGTGTAACCCTTCTTCAGATTGGTCGTGCACGACGTAGAAGCGGCGCACTGGCCCCAACTCGAAAAGCCCGAAGAGGTCAATCGGATGGTTAGAGAATTCTTGGTGTCACTAAAGGACGAGAACGATGTCACGACTGATGACGCCGGGGACGCACCCTCGGGGCATGTTGGTGATGAGTTGTGAGTCGTCTAGCAAATGGGAGTCTATCTTCACTAAACGATGTCCCGTCTGCCTAGATGATATTGACCAGTAGGGGTATGTCCGGGATCTTCCCTTGACAATGTTATTCGTAACAGAACACAATATTGCTCTATCCACCCGTTGCGAGCTCTGGCATATTCCTAATGCACAGGGTGCCAGCCGTTGGCGATAAATAATCGATACAGAAGTCTAGTACACATCATCACAATACAGGAAGAGTTACAGGCGAATAACTCCGTTCCCATCCATCCCTTGAGGAGTCGGGTTGGCCGAGTGATTGGTGTGTGCAACTCCGTTCGTCGTCGTCGCGCCCTGCGGCGTGGGGAGTGGACTTGTAGGAGTAGCCTCCCCGCCTCCTTGAACAGCCGCTGTGACCTGTGAATCAACCTTCGGAACGGGTGGGAGGACCTTTTGCCTGTCGATGTCATTGTACAGGATTTGGCCTGGTGGTGCTGTCGGGATGTTCGGATGTTGGCCAATCTGCAATTCTTCGGCATCCTCATCATCCCCTTCTATGGAGAAACGAGGTTGAGCGATGGCTTCTTCCTCTGGCAACCGGCCATAGCCATCAGGCCTGCGGAAACCACCATTCCAGTTTCGTGCTCCAGGACCCCAGCTACCCCACTGGTGGGCCCCCGGGCCGGGTGGTCTACCGTATATCCCGCTATTGCCAGTGATGTGGTCCAGTCGGTCTTGACACCACGACGTAAACGACCGGAGGCATTCGACGATGGCGGGAAGGGAGATGCAAGAGAACTGGTCAGAACCGCGAAGGCGTAGCACATAGCGGTTGTATATGAAGGCTCCGAATACGTATACAAAGCCTGCAACGAGGAGTCTGTTGTGCATTTCGGTTGGTTAACGGTCAAGGTCAAAGATGAAGATGCAGTCACCTACATGGAAAAGAATACACCCACGACTCCGGCCGCGTCGCTGCCCAACGACGTCGCACACGCTCGCTATGCGAATAATGTATAAGACGGTGAAGGGTTGCGTGAGGCGGTGAAAACTCACAGGGGTTCGCCATTCGACGAAATATGCACAAGAGGATGCGTCATCGGGTGGTAACTGTGCAACTAGTTGAGGAGATCCATCCGAGAGGGCACCCGAGTCGCAAATAAAGCGAATCGCTGTGGAAGCGCGGAACTGAGTGGACCCAGGGCAGTAGGACCCGTCCGTCATGTAGAGATATGGCTGGTTATTCACAACGGTCAGGTTGGTGTTGAAGGAGCTGAATCAGACATTGAATTAGGAAACAACAGAGTCAGAGAAGTGTTGAGTATTCTGATGGTGAGATAACATACCCGATTGACATGTCGCTGTGCTCGCCACGGAAAAAGCCGCCCACCGTGTCGTCCTTCACGTCCTTGAGATTCCATGTTTCGCTCACGACATTTCGGCATACGTTGAGAGTAAACTTCCTTCCCGTATGAGAGGAGAACACAAAGTCCTTTCTTCAGGGTGGTGTCGATGACGGGAGGAACGTGAGCTGCGCGCCACGATCACGCTTTCTGAAAGGACACGTACTTGGCTGACAGGGAGCTCAAGTCCCAGAAGTTATTTCCACTAGAGACCGTGCATGGCTTTGGGTCTTCCGCGTTCCCAAAGGCTGAGAAAGATGATAACGTCAAGAAGAGCGCCAGTAATGGACGCATTGTGGTAGAGCACAGTCCGGACTGGAATCGGCGGGACGGCGAACTCCTCTAATATCATTTTCCGCCACTCGCCGCAGAGCTGTCATCGACCACCACCTCGCGATGTCGGAGCCTCTACCTACAGACCAACTCTTGGAGCTTTTGGTCCAAATGAAGGTGAGACATCATATTGCTTTGAGATGGATGTAGCTAACGTACCACCGTTTACGAGATGATTCTTCAAGGGACACAGAACTCTCCAGCAGGGGTCGAGCAAGTCCGTGCCATCATCAACACCCACCCACAACTAGCATACGGTTTAATTAAAACCATGGTTTCCCTTGATATCGTCGACCAAGACGCGTTCCAGGTGGGCCATGTGTTGTTTGCTTTGATTCCACTAACGGCAATGCTGCTCTCAGAAAACTCTTGCCGCAAACCTCCCAGGTCAACCAAAGCCTTCCTCAACATCAGTAGCGATACCTCCACAAGCCCCACAGTCGTATCGCGAGGATAGTGCGCCGTACTCACAAGCATCTCAGCCACCTCAACAACCAATGTCCTACCAACCTCAGCAAGCTCGTCCCTCTCGGTTCACACCCAATCAGCCACCTCAAACGTCTTCTAGAAGCTCAACCAGTGTCCCGTATCCTCCAGAACGGGCCCAACCGCCGTCTGCCCCGTCCAGTTCATACGCCAATCCCTCTCTACCCCCCGCCGCCATGAACTTACCGGAAGACCAGAAGGCAAGTCCCCGCTTCTAGTGATTACGATAATTCTCAATTTTGGTTTTACATACTTACATTAGGAGGTGGTGATGCGCGTGCTGGCGCTCACCCCGGCTCAGATTAACGCCCTTCCCGCAGCTGAACGGGAAGCATTTACTCAGATAGTGAGGGTTGCTTGACGCGCTGGTCCGGCACACCTAAGGCTGACTTTTGGTTACCAGAGACAGCAACTACTGGGAAGCGGGTGATCGTGGTTCGGCCGAGCTTTCGAAATTCCGCACCACACAGCGTGACACCTAGCTTGGAGTTTGATGAGGCGATCGAATTGCTACACGTACGTTAGAAGGAGTCTACACGTGAACGGGAATGCTGTTGGTCGGAGCGTATGAATACAAGGCATGAACGAAGATAAGGAAGGGTATATCGGTGGGCGTGTTCATCTTCCCCAAACAACCGCACCAGGTTTGATCCTGGTTGCAGGACTAGAGCCTGGCGACAGCCTATCACCGATGCTGGCCAGTGGTTCACGGAGGTATTTCGCAAGCGCGCGAGCCTGTTTCGAAGTGTTGAGGGTAAGAATACTCGTGTTTTTGGATCAACCCGGATCTAGCAATGTAAACTTGCCTTAGTGTGCATCAAACCCCAAGGCTCTTCATCTGTTGCATTGAGAGCCAAAAGCAAAACAGGCTGACGCGGAGCGACAGTCGAATTACTGTTGCCGGAATCGGACATTTGGGACCCCACTTTTGGGGCTGTGCTTGCGTAGACAGGTAGAACAAGAAGTCTTCCCAGCTAAATCCAAATTTCAGCTTCAGTGGACGGACGCTGAGTTGAATTAATCTCACCTCGCACTCGAGCATTCCGACCTGTTCATTCTCCTTATCGTCTAAACTCTCCTGATCATCGCTTTCCTCTCCACTGGGGTTCTCTTCGCGGTTCGAGGGATCGAGAATGCCCTCTTTCCAGACCTCACTGCCTAAACCAATGAGAATCCGGATGCGGTCTTCGGAAGGAGAGCTCTGTTCAGTCGAATATGCTACGAGGTGGCCTTGAGGAGTCAGGAGGATGGCCGTATGCAGGGACGAAGAGACAAGCTGTGCAAGGAGTGCGTTGACGGTCGAGAGCACTAACATTCCTGCGCTGCACGACGCTAGTTGAGATTGAAAGCCAAATTCAGGGCGAACATTCGCTGACTCAGAGGCACATTCTACACTCATCATGGATCAAATTTCCTCGGCGCGCACCCTCTAAAGAAGGCATCAACGCATTCGTCGTCCGTGGACATGGGCACTCAGGATGTACCTCGGAAACGACCTCGCCGCAGCGATGACGCGGTTCTCAGCGCAGACCTCAATGAAAGCGATGCTGAACATGAGCAACATAACGAGAGTGGATCGGAATGGGAGAATTCAGCCCCGGTTGCATGGCAAGATGAGGAGGATTTGGATTTTGGATCCAGCGGTTCGGACGACGAAACCGATGGGGATGAAGAGGACAACTCGCAGTCGAGGTCTCTGGTAGGATAGCCTAGTTTTGTTCCAAAGTCTTTGTTGACGTCTGCCCGATAGCATAAATTACACAAGAGTAGGTCGAACGACTCCCTAAACCCAAGACGCGATGGATGACACTATCGTCCTAGAAATGGCCTCCTTGCCTTTTGGAGCGTTAGCGCAGGCGGATCAAGCCGTATCTAGTGATAGCGAAGAGAATGACGAGGAGGAGGCGGAAGTTGACTTGCGAGCTTCCGCTGATGAAGAGGAGGAACTAGCGGCTTCCGAAAACGAGGGGTTAGACTGGAAACCGGCTAACGAGAGAAAGGAGGTCCCCGCTAGGGTGGACAAAAGCGCGTGAGTGATAACCTCCTTTTCAAGTGTGACGGCGACTCGTTGACACGTGGTTCAGACCTCAAGTCATGTCCTCCAAAAAGCCTGTGCCTCGGTTTCGACAGATTGTAGAGGCAACGACGTTGGTACGCCTGCTCCTAGCCTTGACTACCGTATCTGACCGCTTGGACTATTCAGAAAGCTCGCGATCCACGATTTTCGTCCCTCTCTGGTGAATTTTCTGCCGAAAAGTTTGCTCGTTCATACTCTTTTGTCACCGACATAAAGAAGCAAGAGACGAGCAAACTTCGTGATGCAGTAACCAAAGCCTCTAGAGAGGCCAAGAACGACCCAGGATCCGAGCGCAAGCAGAAGGAGCTCGACCAGCTGAGGCGGCAGCTTAATAAAGCCGAGACGTTTTTAAGGAGGACAGAGCAGCAAGCAAGAGAAAAGGAAGTGCTGAGCAAGGCGATGAAACTAGAGAGGGAGAAACGAGAAAAGGGGAAGAAGCCCTGGTACATGAAAGCCTGTGAGTCAAGCGAAGTCTTTTATCAAATGCCACGACCCTGACCATCCCTTTTCTCTCTTGAATCGCAGCTGAGAAGCGTAAGCTTTTGCTTGAATCCAAATTCGAGGACTTGGCGACATCAGGGGGTCAACGCATGGTCAAGAAAGCACTGGACAAGAAGCAGCGCAAAATTGCACAAAAAGAGAAGAAATCGCGACCGTTTGCGAAGGGCGAGTTCTTTCAAGCAGACCGGGGGATACAGGACGACACCCAACAGCATGGAGACAGTCGGAGGGGGAGGCGAGCGTTACGAAAGGGTCCACCCCAAGATAGGAACCATGAACGCGGAAGTAGTAGAGCTCACAAAAAGGCACGAATAGGTTAGTTGTTTTGTGTTCCGACTTCCATCTTGTAGTCTCTGTACATTAGCTCGTCATACGAAATGTTGTGAATGAGACCTGCTTGGTCATTGGCTCGTGGACATCTACGTTCTCACCTTACCTCACAATCAGGTTATCGCGCTCTGTGCCCCAACTGATGCCTCGGATGTGGAGCAGGATTGCGTTGTACGCGTCGCCAAGGCCGATGCGGAACCTTTGAGGGCTCCAATTGAGATGAACCAGGGTGAGTCCTGAAGTTGATGCCACCGCAGGAAGTCAAAGGTTCGAATCTTTCACACTCTCCCTCTTCATTTTTCTTCATTTCTGCTCTGCCTTTGGCTCCGACGGTAGAAGTCCGGGCTACTGACCCAAGTGAGTCGCGCAATCGCTTCGAAGGCAATTCTAGGATCCTATTGCATAATCAACTTGCAGGTCGCTCGTTTTTCATCGCTTACGGCCCCCAACCATCAACTACAACTGCTTGGACATTCTTTTCTTGCATTACAGTCAGCTCTATATCGATTTGCTCGTCAATTCCAGTTTTGTCGGCTCGCGTTTAAATCCTGACCATAATGTGAGTCGTATGCCCCGCGATTGACCACTGTTAACCACCTGGCAGTCGTTCGCGCCAACGCGTATCCAAGACGAGAAATCGGTACAGTTATGGATCTTGATGCATCCTCGACAATGTCGTCCACGCGAGCATCCCGTCATTCCATTCTTGGCTTCATGGGTCTTCGAAAACGCGCGACAACTTTGACTTCGCCCGCGGACACCCCGCCTGTCCCCGCAATCCCATCCGTTTTTCTTCCATCTACTTCACCCTCGACCCCTCAACAGCCGGTCAGCTTATCAACGTCTGCCATAGCGGCGGGCGTTTCGGCCTCGGAGCATGTGGCGGAGTTGTGTAGTCCCCAACATCCTAAGGCGGAGACTTCTGAACAAGTCAATGGGTCGGCTCCAGCCCGACAGGCCACGCAAGACAAGGACAAGGGAAAAGAGAAGTCGTCCAAGTTCGGCCAACGTCTTATGCGTAAGCGTTCCACTAGCGACAGGCCGGGCTCCAGCGCCAAATCGGCAGATACGTCGCCGACCACTACACCCTCGTCCTCATCAAACGCTGCAGCTATTCCGCCTACGCGTTACAAGATTCGTCTAGTCCCCCATCTTTCTGCAACCTCCCGATCTCGGCCTGCGTTGCATTTCGACCCAATCGTACGAAACGTCAAAGTTGGCAGGATTGGGGTTACCATCGCACGGCATATTGACCCCAACAACTCTGGTTTCCGTGACCCAATACTTGACCTTGAAGCTGCAGCTCTGATGGGGGTCAGCCCCCTGAAAGGCAAGGAGAAGAGTGACAGGATCACCTTCAAAAGCAAGGTTGTCAGCCGAACCCATGCGCGCCTTTGGGTTGATGAAACGGGCCAGGTGCGGTTGTATTTCTCTCGTCTATCTTGATGCTGAGTCGAGCCCCTGCTAGTTTTGGCTCAAGGATGTGAAATCCAGCTCCGGTAAGTACCGGTTGACCCTAACGATTCTGAGGTACTGAGAGCCTGCATAGGGACCTATTTGAATAGCCATAGACTGAGCCCCTCGGGCGAGGAATCCCACTCGGTCCCAATCAAAGACGGCGACATAATTCAGCTAGGGCTTGACTTTCAGGTATACACTTGATAGTCTATGCGTACCGTCGAACTCACGCCTTTTGTTACAGGGGGGCCAAGATGAAATTTATCGATGTGTCCGGATGAAGGTCGAAGTCGGACAGGGTCGGGAATGGCAAGGAAGTGCAAATGCGTTCAAGTAAGTGGGCAGGTGCAAATCTCCTGACGGTCATGTACCAATCACCTCCCAGCATGAGCGCTCTGCAGCTCATTCGCTCTCTCCGAGCCGTGAATGTTAGCAACCACGAAAGATCACCCAAGTCTGCGGCAGACGGACCTGCGGACACGGAGAAGCAGGCAGCCAAGGTTGACCCTGGGGCAGGGGATTGCTGTATCTGTGAGTTCCTCGAAGATTTCTTTTCCCTGCTGCTGATCGAAGTGTTCCCAGGCCTTTTCTCTTTGACAATATGCCAAGCGCTCTTCGTAGCACCATGTTCGCATGTCTACCACTTCAAGTGCATCCGACCCCTCGTAGAACGCCACTACCCAAGTTTCTCCTGTCCGGTCTGTCGCTCATTCGCTGATCTGGAGGCAGATGTCGAATCCGAGGAGCTACTTGGGCTTGAAGCTGTCTTGGCGGATGAAGAGCGGATCGCCGCCGCGGAAAGGAGAGCTCAAGAGGAAGAGCAACAACACCGGGAAGACAAAGAACTACGGGGTATAATGCAAGCCCTCATCATGGAGAGAAAGCAACCTCCCAAGACCCGCCACCGACACCGCAGCCCTAGGCGAAAGTCCCCCGAGAGATCGACGAGGGGCGGTAACGGACATGTTCAGAATTCCGCTAGAGCTGGCCTCGAAGAGAGAGTTCGAGCAGAGGAGGCTCTCCCAAAGTCGGTACTTACCGATGATGAAAGCGAGGTCGAGGAGGAAACTGGCGACTTCGTGGTATCACCAAGGGAGCCACCGCTTGGTGCTCCATCACCTCCTCCCCGTGCCCCAAATCGACCCATCGGCCCTCCTGCGGCGCCTCGTGAACTCCCCAACATCGATACGGACGTGGTCCCTCAGACGGCGGTGCCTCCGGAAATGCTGAATGCGACGCATTCAGGTCAACGGCGGACAAACCCCTTCCTGCAGTACGACGACGGAGACTTTACACCTGTCCCAACACCAAGTGTCTCGCCGGTACCAGGTCAAACTTCGGGTCAAAGGATCGCTGGCGATTCGTTGAATCCATTCCGCCGCGCCATGTCACCGGTAATGTCCTCACCAATATTTGCGGGAGAGCTCGACCCCAGCAGCCACAGCCATTCTTTGTTGTCACCGTGCTCTCCATTCGGAACAAATCGCCCGCAACTCGGACATGGCGATGATGATGCCACGGACCGCGAAGATGATGTTTATCCGGATAATATCTTTCCAAATCAAACGGTTCTGAAGAAAGTTGGTGTTTATAATGGAGGATTGGGGACCTCGACGGACCAGGCAGTCAGTGAGGCCAAGTTGGGGGATAGCTCTACTCCATCCCCACCATTTGCGGTGTCCGGGAAGGGTCAGAGCGATCCGCCTACATAATAATTTCACACACCACTACAACCTTCACCTTCCTGAGGTCTTAGAGAATTTCGTTCGTGTCTCTCGGCTTATTTATTTATTTGGCGTATACGAATGCTTCAGGTCGCTCGTTTCAGCAGGGATGGGCCTCTTGCTGGCCATAACGCGTGAAATAAATGCAAGTATATTGCCTCTACGTTGGTATACTGGCAAAATACGAAGTCCGGATGGTAATGTAGGTCTCAGTCGTAACCGATGCGAAGATCTATCCTGTTGAAATAGGTCCATGAACTTTGGCCGTTGCTCGCCGATACCATCCCAGATATATATCGTTAGCAGTCAGAGTGACGATAGTATGCCTAAAGGATTACGTTGAACGTGAATGGCCAAGAAGGAGTTTCCGAAGCACTTACGGTGCAATCCGCAGGAAGTGAGCTGTCGTGCCTATAAACGGGAATGACGTAAAAAAGGAAGGCCGGACGGCGAAGCGACACGAACTAACCCTTGTACCATGCAAGAGCTCCCTCCGTCCGTAATGTTTTCCACAGACAGTCTATAGGGTTAGAATACAATGCACCAACTAACCTTCCATTGGGAAGTTGGCGGGTTGGTTGATTGTACATCCGTGTAAGCGCCTAATTTTATCGCTTAGTATGGATCATTAACGGCGTGGAAGGCACTCACCGTATCGGCAGGTTGCATTACCACACACTGGGCCTCAAATTAGCAACTTGTGGCTGAAGAGCGGTGCGGGAAACGCACCACACAAGCCCCCGATACCGCACTGCTTGCCAGGAAGGTCCACGTACTATCTGCCCTTCCCCAGCCATGCTCCACGAGTGTACGTTTTGTCCAGTTGTAACTGGGGAGCTGAACCTGTCATAAACAGGTATTAGTCGACACGGGAGCGGTGATGGTGTCGGGGACGAACTGAGGAACCCATGGCTGTCCGAATTATCGCCGCGTCCATCCCTCGAATAAGGCCCCTGAATCGTTCAGCCCTCCACACGGAGCGCAAGGCATCGAGAGAGGAGGTGTAATGGTGCTGTGTTCCAACTGGGAGGACTGGGGAATAAGCTTGCATCCGCGCCTTAATGAGGAAGAATGGGTTTCCAAGCATTGCTGTCTGCACGTTAGCGGTATGGCCGCATGGAACGAGGGAAGACATACCTCCTACCATACCACTCGATGCTCCAGAGGCAATCGACGTAGCAGCAATCTGCTCATCGGGAGATTGTCCGAATAACCGGTTGATCCCTCGTCTGAAGGGTTCGTAGAAACCTAGGCGTGCCAGTAAGCCTCCAATGTGTAATGGTAGACTGGCAGGATCTCACCTAACCGTGACCCATTAAGGAGCATCTTCAAGGCGTAATCAGTAACTCTACTTGTCCTGACCATTCGGCATGACCGACCTGATAGATGTACTATAAATTGACTTTAAGCATTGGGGCAAGAAGCGACAAGTGAAGTACTCACTGCAGGAAATAGACCCCTTTGGATGCCACCAATACCCTCGTTCCGCCAAGTCTTGACTAGAACATCACCGACGTTCTTGTAGACCTTCTCGACTCCGTGTTGAAGTTCACCCTGAAGTTGAAGACGGACCTTGGCGACCTCGAAGGGGTTGCTGACCGTGACCGCGGTACATGCGGCGAGGCCGCCGATACCAAAGCTCTCGAATGTCGATACCATCTTGTTGAGGGAGAGGCTTGTGGAAAAAAATGGCTGGGTGGGTTCCTTTATAGGCAGCACGTGATACCGACCCGCTTGCTCCTGTTTGTACGTGTCCACCCCCTTGTTTGAACACGTACAACCACCTCTTTGCCCATCCTCCGTAATATTTTGTAAAGTTCCAGCTACGGGACTCCACGTTACATTACCTACCCGACATGCCCCCACTTTCACGCAGCAACAGTTCGAAAAGTAGTCAACCTTGCCCTTCGCTCACCCTTGCCCAGATACACCGAATGCTTCGACCGCTACAGAACAAAATCATGACTCTTGCCAAAGCTCTTCAGAAATCAGGCGTCGAATATGACTCGGAGTGCCCATGGGGCCCTCTTTCCGTAGTTCCCCACTACTCAAGACTTCAACGCCCGTCATACGTCGCGTCTGATATAACATGGCATCCTTCCATACGCATCCACAACATACCCCTTGTCGAGTTCTCTCGCATGGTTTACTCCATCTCTGATGCATTTCGGAATATCGTCTCGCGATGCTACGGAGAGGAGCTTCTGCGCCGCGAGAATGCCGTACCCACCCTGATGGAACTTTCGACAAGGCTCATCGGACTGGACATAGAGGCCAGTGTGTCCGAACTCCTTGAATCTATGAGACCTCTGGACAGCGATGGCGACCCCATTGTTCCTGAGGATGATGATGTCGAAGAGGACGGAACGTACATCGTCGATGGTTGTTACGACCAGATTCCTGAGCATCTCCGGAGGTGAGCGAGTCATTCATTGATTCTGAGCGATTTTCTTACCGGAATCCATTAGATGGGCTATTGTTCCTCATGCCGTTTCAATGATTCTCTCCCGGGTGCCCGTCGAGATCCCGACATTACTAGAAACGTGTCTCGATGTCACGTTGGAATACGGCGCCACCCAAGACGTACGTCATCATCAGGGTTCTCGTGCTGCGCTGCCACTGAAGCTGCGTCTCAGGCCCTAATTCTGTTACGGCGACTACTATTATTTGCGGTCACTCTTCGCGACATCCGAATCCCCCTTTTATCACCTTGCCACGAGCAGCTTCTCGTCCGACTGCTGCAAAAACCCAATATACCGTCAAAACCTCTTACGGCAGCATGGACGGAACTGCATTTCCTCGACGAAGTCGTTGAATGCTTCTCCAAACTTGCTGCGGAGGAACGTGACTCAGCATGGGCTTCAATCGCCGTCCGGCGGCTGTACGATTCCCTTGAAGACGGTACTTCTCGCCTACGCCTAGCGATAGGGCTGGCCCGTGCACCCAGCCACACCAAAATCGGACGCGTACGCCTGCGGGCATGGACCCAAAGTATCCTTTCTTGGACCATAAGTGACTCCGAGCTTTTCGTGGCCCCTAAGACAGATATTCCTAAAAGTTTGTTGGATCTGGTATCTTCCATTTGCGACATCGCTGGCTCTGCCCCCACAACGGCAGAAGAGAAGGGCTTGCGAGAGATTGCTCTCTGCCTTGGTACTCGAGTCCTCTTCGTTGTCGCTACGAACGAACCTCTAACTTCCGACGACACTGTCAAAGCTGTTCAAGAACTCCTTGGTCCATTCGACGAAGCGTCGAATCCCCCATCAATGGGTGCTCTTGTGGAGGCATTATGCGTTGACCTGACAGACCCCGTGAACCCCACCCATCTGGAGTCCTGTGTTTCGGGTGTATTAGCACATGCCGAGGTACTCGGGACGAAAGGCATGAAGCATTTGGAGACGGCTTTACTCGATGAAGCCTTTCGCTTCGCGAGAGGAAAAGCATGTGATGCAGCGGAGCTCGAGGAAGAGGAGAAACCTCTGGTTCAAACGCAACTGGAGAGACTCTCTGAGGCAAGGAGTTCGGCCCATGCACGACGTCTGTCAACTCAACCTAGAAAGGAAGTAACGGTGTTAGGAAAGCGTAACCGATGTCAAGACCGGGATCATCCACCTCAAACACAGCCGGATATAACCTGTAGTGCGGAAGGGGATGGTTCACAGTCAATGTTCCTCAAACGACTTAGGACCGGCTTGGGAGTGAATCAACACACCTTAAACACGAGCACCTCCTCCCCGGATCCATTGAATTTCCGTCCTCCGTATATGCCACGGGTCCCTGCTCAGTGCCAGCAAGACGAAGCTCTAGTCCAGGAGGAGACTCATCCGGGAGGGTCGTCTCCGACTCCAATTTCACGGCATTCTGCAGACCTGTCCACTTCCCTCCCACCCTCTCCCCACCAAGACCGTGTTCCTATGACCGGGCGACTCCTGAATTTTGCGAAACCGTCGATCATCACAAATAAGTCAGGATTACCTCC